>AYEL01090269.1:0-79489 GCA_000484575.1 Olivierus martensii | reverse complement strand
CTTAACAGTCAAGATGGCGGGATTCTTTGTTATTAAATCTCATCTCTTTGATCAAAATTGCAGAGAAACATTGTTCGTATTTCTTCTTATAAATATTTTCGATCCAGCATCTTCCCTTCCTCAATTTTGTTTCAGTTTCCTCATTTACTGTAGCTGTTAATATCATTTCGTAAACAGTGAGTTCCTTTAGTTGGTTAGCGTTCATTTTCTTTTACACGAAATGAATCATGGGAACGGCACTAAGAATCTTGGGGAAAGCGAAGCTTATCGCGACTGTGGGAATCCGCAAGCGGAATTGCCCCCGCATTTATCTGCGACGGTTTTTGACCGTTCCGCTTTCCGTGGCGGATAGTGGGAATCAATCTTAACTTTGCGTTCGGCCTGATTCTCGCAATGCTCTGACATTGTCTAGCAACCAAACTTTTGTTTAACATTTGAAATATATACTGTATTAACTTATTTTTTAAAATATTTTCAAGATTGAATTCGATGGTATTATTATTATTTTTTATTTTCACTTGCCAAATCGATTAACTCCATCAGTTACACAAAAATTCTGATAAAAATAACGATTACTTCAAGGATATACTATCTTATTCATTTTATATATCGTTAGATAAAAGTTACATTTGTAGTAATATATTCTACAATGTTTATTTGAATTTATATTTTAAAGGAAATTTTAAAAAGACAATGTTTATTTGAATTTATATTTTAAAGGGAATTTTAAAAAACTATATATTTTTGATTTGAATTTATATTTAAAGGGAATTTTAAAAAACAAGTATATTATTTTATCATTTTTCTCTACTTTTTGTTTTGTGGAGTTAATCGTTTTGGCAAGTGAGTTGCTCAATTATTATTATGATTAAATGACATAAATCTTCGAATTTCTTCCGTTTAGTCGTTTAAGCGAATTTATTCAGTTAACTAAATAACTCAAAATCGCACTTAAAAAATACTGCTGACCAGATGAGTCAATTCTGAATATATGACAATATGGAAATATGCTGTACATCTAGCGTAGAGAGATCGAGATCAATTCTTCCATTCAAAATATCTGATTCGATATCTGATCGAGATCAATTCTTTTGTTCTTCTGTGTCCAAAATATTCATATTTTATCAGGAGTTTGAAGTCGGTCCCATTGAATCCTATCTTTTACAACTATACTGACAATCGACTCCACTCTCAATATGGGCGGCTCGTGATGGCCACTGAAATCCCCCAATGCTTAGTAATCACCAGTTGGAAAGCGACGTAAAACAAAAAAGAAAAGAGAAGAAATAAAAAAGACTTCGCGATAAGTATTATCGGCCAGAGTAGTCATATGGAAACGCTTCGACTTTCCACTACAGATCAAAATTCGATTCTGGATATCACTCATTGAAAAATTTATTTGGTGGATCCGGTTAGCCTTGTCAAACCCTCTCCTCTACAATTTGGCTGATCTCTCCACAAATATGTACCCAAGGTACTTCAAACTGATTATTCACACCTCCACTTAACAATCAATAGATTAGAAAATGGTTTCATCTATTGACAAAAGTATATATAATTTTCAATTATTAAATAGAAGAAAAAGATGGTAAATATAAAACCTCTTATGTTATTCCTGGCGGCAACTAATTAATAATATCGGCTAGATGACCGTATGGTTAAGCGTTTGATTACCATTTGAATCGGATTCAATTCTAGTCTCCATACTTTCAGAATTCTTTCAGGAAGCGTCCGGGCTGTTTAATCCCATTCTTCAGCTGAGAACCGACTCTGCATCGGAAAAGCACTTGAATAGATCCTCTGCTTTGTATCTGAAAACATGAAAATTGGCCATAAGTAGATTTTTAGAAAAATCAACTAATGATATTTCATTGATAGCTGGCAATTGGCCCGTGAAGAATGCTTCTTTCATTGTTTTTAACGACACTTTCCAACCTTTCCTATTACCTAGTGACATGAGGGTTTTTACGATAGGCTGCTCGTCTCTGTGAAGAGATCAGCCGGACTGCAGAGGACGGCATTCGATTAGCTGGACCGATGCCTTATATAAACTTTTTGAGATGTGATAATCGAATTCGATCAAAGTTCCTCTTGATGAAAGCCAAAGCATATAGGCTACATACCGCAAATCAGACCATTTTCCTGATTTTTCAGATACTAAAGGATAGAGGCATTTCTTTTTTACTATGCAGTTTTTTGTATTTTTGCCCCTTTCCAATTGGTGAGATTACTAATGGGCGGGGCTAATCCCAATCACAGGCTGCACCCACACCCTGGAGGGAGCCGGATGGTGAAGAACAGGAATTGCCGGGCCCAGAACCTCGAAAAACTTTTCAGAAGATGCCGGATTCAGGAGGACGTGAATCCGGGTCTTCCTGTGTGGCACGCCAACACGTTACCACTCGGCTATCCGGCCCAGGGCCGGTTCCATAGGTGAGGTGGTGAGACAAATCACCTGATATAGGCGCCAAAATGAATTGTAGAAATATGAAATATATAATGAACACTTTTTGGGATAAAAGAGTTAATATTTTAAAAGAGCACAATGATGTGTTTGGCTTTCTTTACGATATATCTAATATAAAAAATATGGATAACACTACAGTTGAAAAATATTGTAACGATTTGCACTTAATGTTAAAGGATGAAGGTGAAGTCGATATATCAGCAATTGATCTAAAAGAAGAACTTGAAACTTATGCCTTATTTTATCAAATGAGATAAAAAAATGTTGAAGACGTATTAAATCATATATGTAAATTTGATTTTGAATACAAATTTCCAAACGTTGTTATAGCACTAAGAATTTTGTTAACACTACCTGTAATTGTAGCCACAGCTGTTTTTCTAAACTGAAAATTTTAAGAAATTATTTACGAGCAACAACAACCCAAGATCGACTGAATGATTTAGCAATAATTTCTATAGAGATAATGATATCTAAAGCAATAAATTATAAAGATGCAATCAAGCAATTTGCTGCAATAATAATTCTTTAATAAATTAAGTTTTTTCACTTAAAATTGTGCTGTGCATCACTCATTTATATAACTGAGTGAAGATGGTGCAGTCTTTTGGAGAAGAGCAGTACGATTTAATTACTGGTATTATTGGCTTGAATAAATAAGCACAAAATAAAAATGCAATTGATTTATTTATTTGCCATTGTATTTTGCATGTGGAGAATTTATGTACTAAGAAAATTAATATGGAACATATTATGGATATTGTAGTATCCACAGTGAACTTTTGAGAGGTCGTGCATTGAGCCATCATCAGTTTAAAGAATTTTTATCTGATATTGATGCTAAATATAATGACATTAATTTACTGACATGAGATGGTTAAGCAAATTTGTGGTTTTACAAAGATTTTACATTCTCTTATCAGAAATAAAATTATTTATGGAAATGAAAAGAAAACCTGTTAAAGAACTTGCAGATTGCAAATGGATAAAAGATCTTGCATTTTTTATTGATATTACAGCACATTTATCAGAATTAAATATAAAAATGCAAGGAAAAAATCTAATTGTATCTGAATTTATAACATCTATAAAAGCATTCATACCAAGTTCAAATTATGGAGTATACAATTGTATAACAAAAATTATCTTTTTTCCAACTTTATTATGATGCACTGTACCTAAAAATTACTTTAAATATGCACAGAAAATTGAAAAACTGGAACAGGAATTTAAAAATAGATTTGAAGAATTTCTTAGTTGAGAAAATGAAATATGGATTTTTACAGCATTTATTTCAGTAAATACAGAAAATGTACCAAATGAACTTTAATTGGAGATAATAGACTGCAAAGTAATTTAGATTTGAATGATATTTTTGAAGAAAAACATTTGCAGATTTTTTTAAAACTTATCAAAGAAAATCTATTTCCCAACTTAAGGAAGTATGCAGCAAAAATTCTATCATTATTTTTTACAACTTATGTATGTGAAAAGTTTTTCTGCAATGAGTTTAGTAAAAATTAAACAAGAAATTGGCTAACAGACTGACTCGCATCTCAAAAATAATTTAAAACTAGCAGTAACTAATATTCAACCAAATATTTTGGATTTATTACATTCACGTCAGTTCCAGAAGTCACATTAAGTATACCTATGTTAATTTATAATCATATATGAATAAATAATTCTGATTTATCCACATTTTGTTTTTTTCTTTTTTCTCTTGTGTGCATCAGTTTATAAGTTTTAAATGTGGCCCTTATATAAAAAAGATTGCTCATCCCTGCACTAGAGGATTCATTATCAAATCTGATGCTTGGCATATAATGATAATTTTGAGTATCTATAATATACTACTTATTGCATTTTTTAATGGTTTTGCAATTATATAAAACTATTTAAATTCATAAAACAATAATTATACATTATTTCAAATATGTAAATTTCTAATATATTTTTTTTATCTATATATAAATTTGAATAATTATAACAATAATTAGTAATAATATCAATACTAATTATAACAATAATTATAATTAGTATTGATATAATTAATTCTATTTTAACAAATAGAATTAATTATATAAATACTAGCTTCCAGAAAATTGAGTTTATTCAGCCAATAATTTATTAAAATAAAAATTTTATCATTTTAACTAATAAGTAGAACCATAATGATTGATATGTTTATTGCCATATTATGCTTAAAATTTAAAGTTCTAATTGACACTTAGCAACTCTGAAATTCAAAATCCAATGACAACTAATAGGATAAATAGGTAATAATTACCATAAACTATTGTATTGTAATATGTATAATTATATTTATATTATTGCTTTGGAATGCTTTAATATCAATAGATGATCGGAATTTCTCTACCTTCTTTCATTATATCATTTTAAACTATCAATAAATTATATTATTATATATACATTTGAATAAATAAAACTTGTAATTTATGAAATATATGCACTAAATCTAAAATTGGATCAAGTTAACTTAAATTGTCCCCTGTCGGTATAAATTGAAAATATATTTTTTCTTCTGATTTTAATAGATTTCATCGTTCTTATTAATGAAATTTGTATTTTATAATTATGATCGAATATTTTTTATTAGTGATTAATATACAATATTAATTTGGAATATTTTAATAAATTTGAGTGTTTATTTTAAGCTGCTAGTTGGTGCTTTACTTTTAATGAACTGTTTAATAGATGAAATGGTAGTGTCTTTTTTGGTATGTAAGAACCAATAAAAATTTTATTTACAAATTTCCACTTAATGAACAGTTTTTAAAATCCAAATAACATTCATTAACCTAAGAGTACCTGTATTATATTTTTTGATTTTGCTTATATTGCATTTAGGCTTGAGTTATTTTCTGTTACAAAATAGAATGTCCTGTTTATGGAACCAGAAAAATCTGAAAATCAAAAATATGTTTGATATCTAATATTTAAATATAAATGAAAATATTATGAACAGTCACATATATCCTTTTATTTTCAATAATAAACAGTAAAATGATGATTTTTTTTAGGAATATAGTAAATTATGCAGTTTTGCCAAATGCATAACTGAGATAGCTGATAAATCATATTAAATAAAAATTTTTTTAATTTTTCACTGACCTGTGCATAAACTAATCCCCTTTATAAAACTTTTAATCACAAAATTTTTCTGCCTATACAAGAGTATATACATTAGATAACATTTCTTTAAATAAAATATAATCTTACTTAATTTTTATTTCAGTATTGAAAAGTTTTGGAACTTCAGTATCATCATGAATGAACAATCTGCTCATATTGTTGCTCCAGCATACTGTATGCAGAGTCAGTCTGAAGCAGAAAAGGATGAAAGATATTTAGAAAAAATTACTCATTGGGATACTAGATCATTTAGTCCTAATTTTCCACCAAGTGTACATATAGATTATCCAACAAAAGAAGAAAGAAAAGAAATATCTGAAAGCAATGAAAGACAATGGGCAATTGACTGGAGGTGTAACATTCCCAATACAGTAAATGTAGATATTAGAAATGAGAGACAACTTCAGTTGCCACATTCATATGTACAAAATAATAATAACAATAGAGAATCATTCGTAGTTACATCTTATCCTTCTTATAGTGAAATTGATAATTCAAATGATGTATCTGTTGCTACTTTGTCATCAAATAATTTAAATTCAATTTCTTCAAGTTCTTTAGAACAAGTATATCCAATTGATTCTAAATTACAAATCAAAAATAAAAAGTTCATTAAACCAAAATATTTTGTTGGAGAAAATGATTGGAATTATCAAGCTCTTGATACCAATGAACAGATGTATGAACAATATGAAAATGAAATAGAGAAAAGTTCAGCAATAAACTTATCTTTTACAAATGAAGCACAAATTTACAATAAGCAAAAAGCATCAAATGAACAACAAAGAAATTCAATTGAAGTAATTACTGATGACCAATTTAATAATTGGAATGTACCTCACAACAAATCATTGATAGGGGAAAATGTTTCGGTAATGCCTATTTTAGAAAAAATAGATAAAAAATCAGCATTAGATACTATTCATGTTGAAAAGATAAGTACGTTTACTGAGTTGCGTACTTATACACCACCAACTGAAAGAGAAATGCCAGTATTAGAACATATGATTGAATCATATGGAGGTCAAAATAAATTTAAACAATTTTCTACTAGAGGGAATTTTAATGAACTCAATGTAGAAACTCCAATTTATGAAGATAATTTTGACAAAAAAGCAATATACCAAGATTTTACTAACAATATAGTTGCACAGAATTCAAATGCAGCATATTTATCTAATCCAGAAAAAAGGATTAATCCAAGAACACAAGCTATAAGAAATATGAAGCGTATGAGAACATCTCTCTATTCAAAAAATCAAATTTATCAAGATAAGTATGATGATGATATTAACACGGAAGATATATTATCAGAGGAAAATTTAGCAAAAATGTATCATTCGCACAAAAAATATAAATTCAAAGATAAAAAAGTATTATCTGTAGAAAATAATTTATCTAGTACTCCATATTTAATAAAATTCCAAGATTTTTATATATCATCAGATATTAATATGAATTATTTGAAAAAAATTGGTCAAGAAGAATTACTTGTAGAGAAATTACCAGAATCTGTGTTTAATGAATATAAAATATATGATTACTCAAAAACAGAAAGTACTGTTATTCTTCCATCTGATAAAGATTTTCCATTAAAAATGACATTCAGGATTAATAGAGAATGTAATGTAGATGCTTTAAAACCAGAAAATTTTAATTATAAAAATAATCAAAAGTTTCCTCCTTTTCAAGTAGCATCAAATTCTATAGAAAAACTTTCAAAAAGAATAGTTAAATCAAAAACATCAAGAATTAATAATTCTAATGAATTTAATGATGATTTATCTGTTCAAGTTAGTAAGTTTTCAACAACTGATATGTCAAATAACATACCACCAATAAGATTACCATTAAAATTAAAAATTAAATTGCCAAACAAAGATTTTCTTAATTATAGGCAAAGCATAGTTGAATCAAAATCTTCAGATAAATCACAGTCTTATGAAATAAAATTAAGAGAAAGAAAATGTTTGAGAGAGAGAACATCTTCACGTATAAAACCTAGTGCAAGGCAAACTAGTAAAATGCGTACTAAGCGTTCATCTGTTGATTATGGCCCTGATGCATATTATCATTTATTGAATATTGATGAATTATGGGATGTACTAGATGATGATGTAGTTGCAACAGCGAAGCAAGATACTTTAACATATCCAGATAGTAAAAGAATTGCACAAGATTTAAATGCTATTCATCAGTCTTTTAAAGATAATTCACAGCCTATATCAGAAGAGAAACAAAATAATTTTCAAGATACAATTGATTTATCAACTACTGCAGCAGAAGTTATGAGTTCTAGGATACAAATATCCCCTTGTGATTTGCAGACATCAAAAGAAATAATAAACACAGAAATCAAAACAGAAAGTGTTGATATACCAACTACTAGGAAAAGTATTCTTTTATCTGTCAAAGGAGAAGAAGTGTATGACTTTATGTTGCAAGAAAATATAAATATAAAAACTGAAAATTTTACCTCTAAACAGTGTGAAAAAGAAAATGATTTAAATCATAGTGATATATTAGTTCAGAGTGTCTGTGATAACAATATTGAAGAAAATCAAAAGCTTAATACTGAAGATGATGGTATATCAATTGAAACTAAATCAATACATTCAGAATTCTTAGATTATGATAAACTTTCATCAAACACAGCTTCATATGAAGGCATTGCTCAGTCTAATGTACAAGTCTTTCCTATCAGCAAAAGTTGTGCAAATAATTACCGCCAATCTGTAATATTCCAGCATGAGACACAAGTTCAACCATTAGTGCTACAAAAAGATTATAAGAATTCAGAAATGGATTTTAACAATGAAAGCAAAGATCAATTTACTTCTCATGATGAGAATAAAAGTCAGTCAGTCAGTGAATCAAATAATTCATCCAAAAATATAGATCATTTAGAAATATCAGTTTGTCAAAAAATTCCATTGTTAAATCAAGAAGAAATTTAAGTTTTTTTTATTTTAACATATTTTTAGTATATAATAATGACGATAATTAATTGCTAAATATTCATTTAAACATTTAAAATATTTTATTAAATTCAATAAATATTGTATATTTATATGAAAAATGTAAATTAAAATGCTTGAAATATGACAAAATTCAAAAATTTGAAATACAATTAGTTAAAGGGAAATTTTATATAATTTATAAATAAATTGTTATTCTGGGAAACATATCTTATTAATGAAAAATATATACAGTAAAATTATAAAATATTTTATCATAGTTAAAAAAAGAAAAGAAAAATTTTTAATGTTAACAAGATATTTGCCAAATAATTGAATTGGCATCTACAACAAATTCATTGAAAACTTGTAAATAAATTTCTTTCATTGTCAAAAAGACATAAAATTATTGTATTTCAATGAATTCAGAAAATTATAGTAATTATAATATGTATAATGTAAAGTCTGCTTAGCATGCTTTACAAAAGTGAGGATTTGTTTTATAGACTATATACTGTAAACAAGTTGTTTGTCTATAAGATTTATTAGTAATTTTATCAGCCAGTTCATTAAATAATTTTTAAAATATATTTATCTTGTTAATTGTTGTTCAATTTCAATTATAAAATTGCACCAATGTACCCATGTGGTGTCAGTATGTGCCATCTATTAAATGCCAAAATATTTATATTAAATAATTTATATTTATTTTAGAAACTTCTATTATTTCTTATACAATAATCATACAATTTTGTGGATGTAATTTATGAAAATATTTTAAATATCAAATTGTATATGAATGGAAAAAACTGATTTTATTATTCATTATTATTGTAATCATGTTTATTTCCATAAAAATCATGCCTCAGTGTGTCATATTTTATTGTCTTCAGAATTTAATTCATAAATATGATCATCAATATAGTACAATTTGTAGCATGTGGTCATGATAATGTGTGTCAAAATATATCTCATTATCTTCCATTGCTCATAAAATCAGAATTTTATAATGTTTTATATTTATATATATATAAATATTTTTTTTTGTCAGAAAATATCTTTTATTAAATGCTATGTATTTAAATACATTTTTTTATTAATCCTTTAACTGGATAATTTTTGTTTAATATCTACATAGAATGATTTGTCAGTATATATTAAAATATTTCCAATAAAAAACATAGTTAATACAATATAAATACCATACTTTAATGAAATAATAACAAGAAATTTAAATTAATAGTATATTGATCTTTTGTTATTTAATTAAAAATGTGGTTTTAGTTGACTATTTTGTATTATAAGAATCAGTTATAAAAGATCATAATTATCTTTGGCAATCCTTATAATAATTTTATTATTTTAAATTCAGAATTTGTGTATAAAAAATATTGATTTTACTTTATTCAAAAGTCATCTTGAAAATAATATAACCACTAGCATAATTTTTTCCCAAAATTCAAAATATTTTACTATAGTAGAGATCTGATTAATCAGTTTTGCATTATCTGAGGTGAATTGTCATTCATCTTGTTTTGATTTTATTATAATTTTTGTAATAAAACAATTGTAAATAAAATTAAAAGCATTTAAAGCAGGGCTGTCCAGCCCGTGGGTCACATGTAGCTCATTGCTGTACTGAATGCGACTCAACATAAAATTGTAAACTTCTTTAAAACATTGAGATTTTTATGTACTTAATGAAGTTAATAAAGCTTTTATTATTTAAATACCTATCTGCCTTTCCTATTTTCGTTTTCTAAAATATTTCTTATTTTAGTGATTAAAACTTCTCGACCCACTCAATGATTTTAAAAAAATT
Organism: Olivierus martensii; assembly: GCA_000484575.1. Classification (NCBI taxonomy): domain Eukaryota; kingdom Metazoa; phylum Arthropoda; class Arachnida; order Scorpiones; family Buthidae; genus Olivierus; species Olivierus martensii. The sequence goes on along the minus strand of AYEL01090269.1, from coordinate 69,087 downwards.
TCTGAACGAAAAGAAGTCAAAAAGATTATTATGTTATGACATTTTTGCTCATTTGTCATAGTGGATATCATATATTGTACATTATTTATTAAATTTTTGCTTAAACTATCTTCTTTTGTTTTATGACCCTTTTCAATCAGTGAGATTACTAAGGGTGGGGCCAGTTCCAACCATATGCTGCACCTACACTCGTGGAAGAGGACCGGATGGTGAAGGACGAGGATCACTGGACCAAACCCGGAACCTCAAAAATCTTTTCAGGAGATACTGGACCCGGGTCCTCCTTCATGACATGCAAACACATTACCACATCTCATCAGGCTGCCTAACAACTATTGTTGGAATTAGCATATTTTATATGCAGCCCAAGACAATTTTTTTTCTTCAAATGTGCCCGAGGAAGCCAAAAGGTTGGACACCCTAATTTAAAGTATACAATAAAACAGCTTTAATTTTATTTACAAGTACTTTATTACAAAATTAAAAAATTAATACTAAGTGAATGATAGTTCACTTTTAAATTATACAAAAAAAAAATCATTGTATTCATTAAGTAAGTGTGATATGAAAGTAGGATTTACATCAACATGTTAATGCATTCAAAAAAAGTTTATTTTATAATAATTTATCAAACTTTCCATATTATCTGAGGCTTCCTTAATCTGCATTACCTTGAATAATCAGGACTCTTCTATAATTATAAATTTTTAAATCTAAAATAAAAGTTATGATTGACATATATCATAAATGATAACTTAATTGTATTATTTTATTTTTTAGTGATAAATGAAGATAGAAAACTTATTTAAAAATCAAATAGTTAGAACACTATATTAATATAATGAATGTATTAACAATACTTATCAGTTAATTATATTATTGATTTATGTATAATACCTTGAAAATATTATATTTTTATAATGATAGTGAATTGCATAAAAATTTCCATTGTTTGTTAAATATAACAATAATGTATAAATAACATTTTATAATATAGGCACTCCTCCTGTTATGAATATTTGTACTTACAAACATAAAATTTCATTTTCAAATTTCACAGTTTCAAAAATTTTTCAATAATTTTAAACAGTATTATAGCAGAATGCTCTAGCAACCAATATAATGTAAAATTACACAGTTAACTAACATATTATGACAATATTTCAAGATAGCAGCAATTATACCAAAAAATCCTCTTTTTATATTCAGAACTTTCATTAAAATCTGTGAAATAAGAAACTTTTAATTGGTCTAATTGTGAAATATATTACAATATATGTATATTCGTATATAAAGTTATTTCAATACTTTTCAAGCTAAAATGATAGCAGTACCTGAGTTATGAACAACTCAATTTATGAACAAAACTTATGTACAAATTATGTTTGTAACTAGAGGAGCACTTATATTTCATATTTTTCCTTTATATAATGTGCAATGTGTGTATATTTTTAAAATGTTTCTTTTTTTTTGTACACACAACATTATTTATTAGAAAATACAGTCATTCCCTGACTTATGCAATATACAACTTATGTAAATTTGATTTTACATAAAATATTTTCCATAATTTTTTTTATTTTTTAAAATATATAGTGTATAGGTATAAATAGGTATTATAATACCTATTTATACCTATACCTATACCCCTTATACCTATTAGTATAGGTAATAGGTAATCATAAATAGGTATTATAGTTGCAAGTTCCAAGTTCGGACATGGTGATTTGCAATATTTAAGCTTATATTATTTGATTTATGTTTTGTGTGTTGTTTACTGATTTTAAGTATCACATTATTGTTATGATATTCCATGTGGTATTGTCTCATTTTCAGTCAGGGAACAATATGGAACCATAATATTGTATAGATGCAATCATTGTAATCACTTAACTTCAGGAGTTTTAATCCATTTGTTAAAATTTTATTTTTCTGACAGGTAAAAACTCAACTTGCATAAAGTTATAAAAAAACATAACCTTTACATAAATCAGAGAATGGCTGTTTAGTGCTTTTGATAATACTGTAAATGGTTTTGATCATTAGGATTTATTTTCCATTCTTATTTCATAATAATACAAATTAAATGTATTATATTATATTAATATTACACCCAAAATTATTAAAGCATCATTGTAGGATGTTTTCATATATTGTATGTTCCTAAAGATCAATTGCATTTATAAATGTTAGATTAACTTGTAGAATAAAAATATTCTTTCCTGCAGTAGTCTGTGTATTTATATAAAATAAATATATTTTACTAATTTTAATAATCAAATTACAGAAAATATTATTATTATTATTCAAAATATTACAAACTCAAGCACTTTTTGCAACCAATTGCATAAAGTGCTTGAGTTTGTAATATTTTGAGTAGTTTAAGATAAATGCAGTAATCAAGAATGGAATTATTATTATTATTAAATATTAAATTCAACTGTACTTGTATTGAAACAACAATAATTAATAATAAAGTATAGGAAGTCTCCAACTTATGAAAATGTTGCATTCAAAAATTTTGATTGTTATTTGAATCTGTCATAACTCAGAACATAGTTGTTCATAGATGTTCTTATAAATGGAGGTTACATTCCCAAATACTATCAGAACTCAGAATATTCAGTATGCTTTTAAAAAGTAGTAGCATACAGTAATGTTGTATAAACAATATTTATTCTTTAAAATGAGGAAATTCTGTATTTTGTGCCTCCCAAAACTTTTTATGGTTAAAATTAAAGAAAAGAAATTATAAAAATAAAGATGGAATGTTTATTTTCATGTATCCAAATTTCTAGCATTGGCTACATGGTAAAATAGATATTTATCACCTTGGAGGATCTGGGTTCAATTCCAGGTCCAATATATTATTTTTCAGGAAGGCTTCAGGCTTGTTAAATCCCTTCATTAAATCTTCCAGTTGATTCTACCATCAATGCCTGCTCTAGCAGTTATGACACGGGTTCAATTCCAGGTCCAATATATTATTTTTCAGGAAGGCTTCAGGCTTGTTAAATCCCATCATTAAATCTTCCAGTTGATTCTACCATCAATGCCTGCTCTATCAGTTATGACATCCTGGACAAAAAGACAAATTGCCTCCCCTTAAATATATACAGATATCCCTCCTATAACAAGGCTTCCTACAACACGATTTCGCTCTAACACGATTTGAAAATTGCGGAAACCCTCATATAAACACAGTTATTCTACAATACGGTTCTTACTTAATATATTTAGAAAATTATGTTTACTCTCCTATAATATTAATAATTTCTGTTAATTTCTGTAAATCCATACTATGGACACACAATACACAGATAAAATGCAGTCTTTGAAAAATACTTGGCTAAAATTAGTCATAAATGCACTTTTGCTATTGAGTTAATTGGTGACAATTGAGTATTTTGTGTTCCAAACATTCAGTTCTTGAATAAAAAATAAGTTTTTATTCTTCTATAGAGGAATGTGAAAGAGCAGAAAAACTTTTTTATCCATAAATTTTTTAGGTATATGTTAAGGAACGATTGTTTTCTAGCGGGTTGTAGGGGGTTAGGTTACAAAATTTTGTAAAGAAAGCAGAAGATACACCAACTTTAAATGCATAAAAAAGTTCAAAAATTGAAGTTGATAATGTTAAAGAAGAAAAAAAAAAAATTCTCATTTTAACAAAACAGTGGTAAGGAAGATATAATTATTATATGAATGTTATTTAGGCTGTATACTTTTGTTTTCCTTTTATTTTACATATATTGTTTTTTAAGAGCTTATGTATATATTTTTTCTTTCTTCATGTGTCATGTTGTTTTGTTTTTTAAGAGCTTATGTATATATTTTTTCTTTCTTCATGTTTCATGTTGTTAATATTCTTAATAAACATTAAGTTTCTTATGTGGAACTAAAGAAAGTTATTTGTTTTGAATTGGTTTTGGAACGTAACTCTCCTTTTGTATTGGCTCTGGGTCTCATATAACATGGTTTCCCACAACACACTAGATTCCTGAAAAACACTGTGTTACAGGAGGGATACCTGTATTTTTTAAAAATGTATAAGGTGGAGTGGGATAAGGGCATAGTTGGTGGAAGTGCATTATTGGGCTTTTTTTAAGTGAAATTTTGCTATTTGATATTGTAGTATTCTACTACAAGTTAGTATCAACCTATCGACATAGATAACACACAATGAATGATGCGATTCCAGTATTTACGTCGACCTTTACTAAAGCATCACGTCCAAACAGCACACACAACTTTGACAGTATCTTAAAAGTGCAATAATTCTTAAGATAACTTCACATTAAGAGCTATTTTTTGGTAAGTATGAAGAATATTGATTAAAGTTTATATTAAATAAACAATATTTTTTGACATTTCAAAATTTATTAAGAAAAATTCTGGTAAGCTCTTGCCCTGTAAATATTGTTACCTGGATACAAATGTATATCAGCACCTTGGGGTAATCGTGTATTAGGCTGCTCTTACCTCATAATACATTAAATTGTAGAACACAAAAAAATAAAATTGAATTTGTTTATAAACTTCTTTTTCTAGCATATAACATGGTTGGCAGCTAAGTCAGAAAAACCAACAGGGGGCAATTATTCAAAAGAAATGAACAAAATGTGAATGTTGTTGAGATGATGATTGATAAATGCAAAGATATCAATTAAAATTTTCATATAAAACATTTTATCATATTAAATAACAAAATGTGTGCAAAATGTTACTTTGAAAAAAAATAGTGATATAAAGTAAATAATGTGAGATGAGATATAGTGAAAAAAACAAAAATATACAGTGATATAAGTACATAAGTTGTTACTAAACAATTTGTGTACATACATCACTTTATATTTTTGTTTTATTTCACTATACTACCTGTCACATTTCATTTTTTGTTTCATATTCAATCCTTGTTTCTTTAACAAAGGATAACTCTAAAACAAAACAAAATTTATCTTAATGTGGTAAAAAGAATTTTATAGTAGATTTGTTCAAAATTCTGCTCTTGCCAATTAGCATGTGTAAATAAACTTCAAAGCTCTCTAACTCGCACGTACACTCTTATCCCGTTTTGAGTTAAGTGTGGAGTAGCTGACATTTTGTACGATCTTGTATCAAATGTAAAATTTTCAAGGATGAATTAAACCAGGGGTGGGCATTATTTTCTGCCAAGGGCCAGATAAACAATCTTCAGGATGAAGTGGGCTGTATAAAAATTGAAATGTACCTAAGAGTGAATTTAACCTTACAGTGCCATTATGCAGTTATGTAATGAAATTATTGATGATAATATTAGCTAATCTATTAATAATTAATAAAAGTTTGGCCCATGAGGCCCTTGTGTCATAAAACCCCAACAAACCAACCAATAATTAATAAAACTACTTTGACATAAAATGACTACTCACGTTCAAACAAGATTGATTCTTGCACAAATATATTCCTCTCACCATTACATGACAAGAATAATGGTTGCACCAATTTATCTGTACACGTTCTTGTCAATTTTGCTATCTTGTGTAACCACTTTTGTGATACTTATAAAAGAAATATTTGTGTATCAATATTATTTTTAAAATATACTTTTCTTGTGTTATTCTTTTAAAATATACTTTTCTTGTGTTATTTTCTTAGTGTTTGTTTGTATATTTAAAATATACTTTTCTTGTGTTATTTTCTTTTAGTTTTTATTTGTATGCAGAGTTCAAAAGCATCTGTAGAAACTATTGTTTTCATTAGAAATATTAGAAAATAATTCATCTTACGAATTAAATAAATTCAGATAATTTTCTTTAAAAATAAGTATTTTACCAAACTGATTGATTGTTTGATCAGAATATTACAAAATATTACGTACTTACGTAATTAATTTTGTAAAAACAAATTTACAAGAGGTACCTACATAATTAATTTTGTAAAAACAAATTTACAACTTAATGCAAATGGAGAAATTTACTATGTTCATGGTTAATTATATCATCAAAATTTGGAGTACCTCGGTAGTGTACGTGATGGTGAAATTTACTATGTTCATGGTTAATTATATCATCAAAATTTGGTGTAACTTGGTAGTGTACATGTACACAAGCGAGAGTATCCATTATTTTACTTTTTCTTTTCGAGTAGAATTTTACAAATGTAGGCCTTGAAACTGTAATGTGTTCTAGTTTATGTGGCAGGCCATATAAGATGCCTTCGCGAACCTGATCCGGCCTGCAGGCCGCCTTTTGCCCACCCCTGAATTAAACAGTAATAGCTGCGCAATGCGATTGTTAACAATCTTGTTAAATATTTATACAATAGGTTAAAATACTTGTGTTTAAAGTTCAACTTCACAAAAACCCTCTGCACTTACCCACTTTGCCTTATCTTTTAAATAAAAATAAAAAAAACCCCATTCCTGTTTCAAACAAGTTCACACAGCACCCTGTGTGCTGTTCTATGCATTGTGCGATTTAGATACCTAGCCTTTTTTGTTATTTAATTAAACACACCGCTCTTTTATGGTTGTTTTCTTTAGAATTAAGCATTGCAAATATTTTTTAGCTTTTAGGCAAAAACAGTAATTACGAAATGCAAATTGCATGATAATTTTAGCCAAAGAAAAAATTGACAAATATAATTTTCGATTAATTAAATATTTAACTTATATTTTGTCACCTTCATAACCAAAATGCTGCCCTTTAAATTTGCCAGCGCCTAGAGCGGACCCTGCTACCATAGTTATTGGACAGTCTGTAGAGGGGCTTTAATAGTGGCCACTGCCAAAAGTATCACTTGGTGGTTTAACTCAAACTAACTTAACACAGTTTCTAATAAAAATTAGCAATTATTTTTTTAATGCCATTTTCCAATCATTAGCTGACTGCTACATAATGGTGTCTATTCCAGACCAAACTACAAACTGCCCACATTTATGGTTGAGCCAGTAGGACTTATTAGTTGTACAGGTGGTCAGATCCATCAAAAAGTTTTCAGAAACATGGAATCTGAATTCCATGCTTTCATTTAGGTTAGAGTTGAATGGGTTGAGCTTGGACATTAAAAAATCTGGAGTACAAGACCCAAAATTAAATACAAATACTGAATGCATGGTGGAAATACAATGAACCTAGCAACTACTCTACCATCCAGTCAATTGGCATTTATTGTAAAATCATTAATGGCAGTTATAATAAGTACAGATTTTCATAGTAAATAATTTCTGTTATAATTGTGGATCATTAGAAATTGGAGATCTCTGTAAAACAGTTGTAATAATAAAAGTTAAGTGAATGTGGTCCTCTATATATATATATACTTTAAGTCTTATTAAATAGTAAAAGGTTTATAAGCAGTTGTTTGAAGAATTAATTACTTTAGTTTATTCTAATTACAAATATATTTTATTTATGTATTACGAAAGGGAGTTTGTAGTTTTTAAAAATCATCAATGCATAACCATAGTTATGGCTTACTTTAAATCTTTGATACTGTTTGATTACTGTTTTTTGTAAATATTAGTGCAATTTGAATTTTTTACTGCTGATGAGGATTTAAGTTGGAAGTATTAGCATGTAAAAATTTCAATGCAGAATTTATTTTATCCTCAGCTTCTTTTCACACATTGCAAAATTTTATGAGTGCATAAGGAAGAACCTAGTGATTAAGAAAAATTTTAATTTTTCCAGATTTTATAAAAAAAAAATTCTTTAATATTGATATTTTTATATTGAATTTGATGCTTTGCCACTCTCAGGTTAAATATTGAATATTACACATATATATAATTGAAAATATATGAAGTGGTTACATTGATCCTCTTTGTGCTAGTAGTATATCCTATAGTAGCAGCTTAATTCACTATATTTATTTCTAATAATGTATATTTCTTCTCAGTTATATTAAAAATATGTAGATGTATGTAACTGTTCACATTAAATAAATTCAAAAAATATTATTCCTGAATATTATTCCTGTTTATACCTTAGGACTTAGTAAATATTCAGAAGATAATACAGTAGTTAAAAAAATATATTTCTAATACTGATCTATTGCTGCTGTTTTAGATCATAAAAATTGCTAATGAATCACTGCATAATTGCAGCTTGGCTAGAGAATATTTTGAAGGGAATAAACAGAAATTATTGTTTTTAACAAAAAAGATGATATAAGAAACTTTTTTGTTTCTTTTTAGTCATAACTTATAGGTTTGTGTATATTTAAATTTGCCTAAATGAAACTTCAAACATGGAAGATTGAAGTGTACTTTGAATCAATAATGTTTTTAAATTACTATATTATGTTCATAATTGTTAGAGTATTATATCATATCCCTGATTTATTCTTTTATTAACTATTATTATATTAAATTTTATCTTATGAATATTTTATTCAATTTATATTTTGATAAATATACAAAATATTTTAATAGGCTGCTTATAGAGATAACACTTTGGGTCTTCCAAAACTTTGTCCTGTTGAAAACATTTCGGTTATTGATCGACCAATACTCTTCACCTATCTGAAACATCATTATACACCTTCCAGAATGGTTGTTGCTGGTGTTGGTGTTGATCATGATGCCCTTGTTGAAAGTACAGAAAGGTAAGTAATTTATTTATATAATACACAATTATACAAAAAAGTTGAAAATTAATGTGGATGTTAAAATAAAACATAATGTTGCATATTATGTTTATTAGTTTCTGAAAATTTAATGCAACCCTCAAAATCAAATAAATTAAACTCATTTTCTTATAGAAATCAACAACAAAATAAGTTCAAGTTTAAAAGAGAAATAGATATTAATTCTGCCTAAATAATCCTTGATTATAATAGAATTTTAATAATTTCAAATAATTTAGACCAGGGTTGTCCAACCCGTGGGCTGCATGCAGCCCAGCGCAGTAATGAATGTGGCCCACCATAAAATTGTAAACTTCCTTAAAACATTGAGATTTTTATGTATTTAATGAAGTTTTCATTATTTAAATACTTATCTATATTTCCTGTTTCCATTTTCTAAGTTATTTTTTACTTCAGTGATTAAAACTTCTTGATCCACTCTATGATTTGAAAAAATTTCTGAATGAAAAGAAGTCAAAGATTATTATGTTATGACATTTTTGATTATTTGTCACGGTGATTATCATAAATTACATATTATTTATTAACTTCTTTGTTTAACAATTATTGTTAGAATTAGTATATTTTACGTGTGGCCTGAGACAATTTTTTTCTTCAAATATGGCCCAAGGAAGCCAAAAGATTGGATACCCTGATTTAGACTAATCTCTATACTATACTATATATATATATATATGGAGATGGCATTAACATTAATACATTAATCTAAATTAGTAGACCCATTGCAGCTATGCCAGCAATAAAAGAATGTCAGTGATTGATGAATGATTTTATAATTTAATGATTTCAAAATTTAATCTAATTATTAGGCAAAATTTCTTTATTACTGATGAAGTTTATCTTATTAATTAAAAAAATATTTCTTTATAAAAATAAATTATGGAATTTTTGGGATAACTGGAAAGAAGAAATTGCAAATTATCTGAAACAAAATGACTGACCATGAAAATTATATTTTTCTAAATAAACTCTAATTGAATTCAAAGATTCGTCTTGAATCTTAATTGTTGTGATATCATATGCTGATTTCACTGGAAATTTCTTCACCATACAAATAGAAAATCATGATCACTTGATTTAAGAGTCGTTCTGGGAATTAAAGCATGTTTGCCAACTTGACACATTGATTGGTCTCCTCCCAATCATTTTCTCAATGATTAATTTAGAGCTGTTGGATAATCAGTTTGCAGTTGTCTTATTTCTTAGCAATATTACAATTTTTCTGCATTTTATATCTAATTAATTAGGAGCAATTCCAGAAGTTTCTATTGAATTTAATTAAATACTCCACTGGGAATAAGGCTTTTTGCCAGAGGTGTTGAGAGATGTCACTGGGCCCACAGGAAATATACATGAGCTCCAAGTAATTTTCAAGTTATAAGGTTGGGCAATTTATTACCCCGTTTCAGAATTTTCAGTCCTTCTATGGTTAATTAGCGTTCAAAAAAACAACTTATAGGACCAGGCCCCTATGAATTCTGTATCCAGCGAATTTTATGCTATTATCTTCCCTCTGATCAGCCCTGCTTTTTGTGTTATTTGAAAGTGTATCTACTTTGAGAAATGCTAAATCTTTCTTGACGTCATTAGACATTCTCTCCATTGGCAAAATACAATTTAGAAACAGAAAATTTAGTTGTTTTCTTGCACAAAAGTATGATGTGACAGCATGGAGATCTAAAGCCATTCAGAGATATGTTACTGTGGATGTAATTGTAATGCTCGCAAACGTAGTACCAAACGAAAGAGACAACCTTTAAGTCAAAGTTCATAAAAGAATCAGAGGTGAAATCGGTATCTTTTTTGGAAGTATATAATTTTTTATATGAATATTTAACACAAGGGAATCGATAATTATGTATTTAATTATGTATTGGTATGGTGAATTGTTAACTCCTAGTAAATAGTCATTAATATAGCAATCTATCTTGAATATATCACTGATTTGACTCCTGTTTCTTTTTGTGATCGTTGACTTATAGATTGACCTCTTTCTCTTGGTACCACTTTTACCAGACTTTACAAAATTAAAATTGTACCATCTCGTGGCTAGAATTCATCTTGTAAGCAAGCTATTTTTTGTATTTTTGTGTCTATTACTCTTCTTTTGCTATTATGACACATGACTATATAGATTGTTTCCTTGATCAATTGAGACATCTCTTAGAAAAATTTAAGGATGGCATATTTTGATATTTCATATACAGAAATGAGTTGTCAACTAAATCAAATGCAATGGAAAATGGATGAGGGGAGACGATGTATCAATACGACTGATTGACTGTCAACTATTTTACTCTCCATCACTGAATTTCCCTAAAGTTATTTGAAAGTATCCACTGGCTGTACAGGTTATAAAAGGATTATTCAGTTTTATTTTCTCGCATGAGAAACATTGTGATGTCACAAACATCGTTGATTAAATTAAAAAAAAAACAGATATATTAAAATATAATGGAATATGTTTGTACAATTTATTGCTTTTTTGCTCTTTTATGTATTATATAGTCTTCTTAAGATATATTAAAATATAATGGAATATGTTTTTTTTTTTTTGCATATTTTATGCCCCGTTTCGAATCAGGGAGATTACTAAGGGGGCAGGGCCAGTTCCAACCACTAGCTGCACCCACACCTGTGGTGGGGGCCAAATGGTGAAGGATGGGGATCACCAGGCCATGTCCAGTACCCCAAAAAAATCCGAGACTAGATCTAGGATGCGAACTTGAGTCCTTCTGCATGGCACGACAACACGTTATCACTCAGCCATCCAGTCGTCAATGGAATATGTTTGTACAATTTATTGCTTCTTTTTTGCTCTTTTAAGTATTATATAGTCTTCTTAACTATTAAATTATACGTAATTATCATCTGAGAGATAAGAACTAATGTAATCTACCAGAAAGCCAACATCTCAGGCAGACACATTACGCCATCTATCAAATAAGTTATGAAGTTTTGTCGATATTTGCTTTTTTGAAATTTTTTATAATGGTTATTTAAAATATAAATTTAATAATCAAAATCTCTAATTTCATATCATAGAAACTCAAATCAAAGGGGGTTTATAAAATTTCATTGTATAGTCTTTGAGCTATTTCTATCTAAAGTTGTATGTGACACTAATGAGGATTAACAAATTATTATATAGATTGTTTGAAATTATTAAAATTCCATTATAATCAAGGGTTATTTAGGCAGAATTAGAATCTATTTAGTTATTATCCCTTGAAGTTTAGACATAAAAAAGTTTCTTAAGAGAGAAATTTGATTATTATATGATATGATTATTATTATTATTACATTTTTAATTAGTTTGTAGTTATTGATTTTTTATTACATGTACAGTGCCTGCCGCTTTATAAAATCGCTGCTTAATAAAATCAGCCGCTTTATGCAATCAAATCCGTAGGAATAGATTCAAATCAATGCAATAAAATTGAAAAATCGCCAGGTAATAAAATCAACATTGCCGCTTATAAAAATCATTCATTGCAGGTACAAAAACAAAAATCGCTTTTCTAATCGAATTTTTAATTCAAAGTTCACCAGTTCTTCGGTATTCCAACTGCAGGTGTTTGATTAGTCCATGTGAATCACAGAAAATGGGAGAGAGTAAAACAATGAAAGCAATGATAATTAAATGGTAATTAGCGGCAATAACATTTTCAGAAATCTGAGTGAAAATATTGTTTTATTGCCGATAGTGTAATTAACATTTAATAATCACTTTAATCGGGGGCGACTGATGAAGACAAAATAAAAGCAGATGTTTTTAGTGTGTTACTCAGTCAATGCAAGAGTAGTCATACAGTTAATATGTCTGACAATGAAGAGACCACTGACTCAACACCACGGTCAACTGCAGCTGATGCCCCACGAGCTTTAGACATTCTGCATAGAACTTTGGAACAAAAAGGGGGTGATTCTGAAAGTTACAGTCAATTTTACAATTTTAAGAATACTATTGAAAGATTAATCATCAGTAAATTCCAAACAAACCAAAATTGAACATTTTTTCCCTATCCAAAATTGATTTTTAAATTGTATCTGTACTACTACTTTATCTGTAAAATTAAACTAATTTAATCGCATTACTATATCATATTTTATAAGTCTCATTTTAATTATGTTGTCTGTGAATTGGATTTTGAAAAAAGGTGCAAAATTTTAGATCGCCGTTTTTTAAAATCAAAACGATTCGGACAGAAGTGATTTTATAAAGCGGTGGGCACCTGTATTTGAAAGAAAATACATGTTTTTTACTAGCTGCTTGTTTCAGGGAAAGAGCAATCAAACCCTTGGAGTGGAGGAAATTATAAAAAAATTCAAAATTTTTCTAATAGAGAAACCTGTAATATTATGAACAAAAAAAAGTTAATGTATATGAACATAAAAAAATGCATTAAAAAATGATAGTATTAATAAGCTGACTAATTATGTAATTAAACATAATTAATTTGCAAAAAATTAAAATGATCATATTATACTTAATTTTCATCAAAATCTTTTGAAAATAATCTAAAATTATTTTGAATTAAAATTTCCATTGTGTATCTCAAGGATTAAAATTTGTAAGTTGATTTGATTCATTTGGATTATAATTCCCTTGAAGTTTGGATTGTATGTTTGTGTTGTAATGACTGTGCCGATCTATGTGTTACCTGGCTAGTGCCATTGAGGGACCTGTGGCTAGATTTAGCCCGGTCAGGAATAGATCTATCAGTAAGGTCCAATGTAGGTTCCAAATTAATATAACTGCCTGAAGAATCAATCTGCTTGTTGGCCTCGGTAGTCTAGTGGTATGACGTTGGGATGTTAGCCTAAAGGTCCCCGGTTCGATCCCGGGCTGAGGTGGATTTTTTCTTCTTCAGGTAAATTAGTCAAAATTCTAGTTTAATTAGTAATTAATAGATGGTCTCACTCATTGGCTTAATATTTTGTATAGTTAATCTACAATTTATTATGATTTTATTTTCTTTCTAACAGTGTAAGCATTTTTTTTAGTTTTATTTTTTTCAGAAGTTTTGTTCCTCTATGAAATTGACAAAAACATGATTTTTTTTATATTAAGACTCAACAATCCAACAAAATAATTGCTATTTTTGGATATTAAGACTCAACAATCCAACAAAATAATTGCTATTTTTGGATACTCTGAATATAACAAACCATGTACGAAGAAAATCGGATTATATTTTCAAAAAAATCGATAAAAGACAATTATTAGGCAAATTTTAATTAATGAATATTAATTATGATATGCTGTGCAATTAGTATTAATATATATATATTAATATGTTTTTTTATTTCAATAATTTTTAATTTAATATTTTGTAAATTTTTAAATTTATATCAAAAAACTTAATATAAACAAAACTACACTGCTCTCAAACATAAACGGCTATAATATTTTTTACTTTGCTCTAATTGGACCACAGATGATTTATTGTCCCTGTATAGCCAATACCACAAACTGGCAGAGTAAAGGGCAAGGAGTAGAGAATAGGCTTGGCAAGAAAAGCATAGAGAAGGAATAGTAACAATAAAACAAAAATGCCATGCCCATTTTTATGAAAAATGTTTATGTATTTTCTCATTTTTTGACAAAATTACAGTGAAAATGGTATAAAATATCAATGAGTAATGAAATAATAAGGCCCTTTGTACACAGAGCGTATCATCATAGATGCATAGAAGATTCAACTTTCAGTTAACAATATGCATACACCTGCACATCTATACACGAAGTATACTACAATCGTACAGAATTCGTTCAGTCAAGATGACGTCCAGCAGTGATGACGATGACATGCATATTTTATTATTTTGTCATCGCCGAAAAAGAAGGAAAATAAAACTGTTTTGGGTTCATCACTATATTAAAAAAAATGTAAAATAATATATTGTTTATTTGCTGTGAGGGAATTATCAGATGATGCAAAATTTAAATATTTTATAGAATGGTATTTTATATTGTATATTGAATGATAGCATTCAAAGTAAAATCTTTCCACGTTATGTACTTTTTAGGAATAGGGTTAAAACCACGTGTTGCTTTTCCAGTCAATGGAATTATTATATTACAATTATTTGAATTAAAATATATTAATATTTGCATACATATCCAGTTCGTTAAATGAGCTATATCATTCCGTGCTTTTCCTATTATATCCTTCCAAGAATATTCAGACAATGAATAATTATACAAACATGGATACTCTTCTGTTATTTGTATGAATTTAATTATAGTATTTCCATTTATTTTTTATATACAACTAGGTAAATTATACCGAAAACACAAACAAGCCTAGCTTCATATGGCTAGTGAACAACAGTACGGTACAATTGGCGTCGCAAAGCTTGGGAAGTATGACCAATATGCTACACTACTGCTTTGTGTACAGACATGCATTTGAAAACACATGGCACTGCAAGCAAACAATGCCACATCTATGACAAAACTTTCTGTGTACAAAGAGCCTAATGCATACTTTAATAAATAATGAATATTTTCATATTATCTGTAATATTTTTCTTTTAATTAAAGTTTCATCATGTCTCAAAAAAAATAACTTTTACAAAAAATTTCAGAAATTAACTTTATATTAACATACTATATAATTGGAACAATATGTATTAAAATGCAAATGGGAAAATTCAATAAATCAAAATTTCAATATCAAATTTATATATACACTTAAATTTTTACTTAAATTTTCTAATCTATAGTTAAAGCAGACTCATAAATTTCATTTGGCCACTCCATTTGCTAAGGTGCCAATTCATGTATATTGAATTTAAGCATAGTTATATTTGTGCAGTTTTCAATTTATGCAGAATTTTTTGGAAGAATCACTTTTAATATTTTGTTTAGAGACTAAAATTTTTTATTTTTGTATATTCAGTAATTTTATCAATAATGTATTCATGTAAAGAAATAATTAGTTATATTGATTATAAGGAATCTAATATATAATGTTATATAACACAAATAATATAAGAGAATATAATTAACAACAACAATTTTCAAACATTTCAAAATGCCATCAAGAATATACACAGAAATTTTATAGAATTTATGTGTTTTTCTGACAATAACCTTTTGAAAAGAAAAAAATACTAAAATACAATATGATTATTTGTATACTATAATATTTCAGTATGCTGCTTTTCACTAATACAATATTTTTACACCTCTGTGTGGGGATCGGAAACACCCCCCCTTATTGTCACGGATTCGAATCGAAATTAAAATTTAACGACGCAATTGAAATAAAATCTAATGATGCAGTTGATTGAAAAACAGGAGGTGTCGGATTATCTTACTGCAAATACAGGTACAGTACAATAATACAGTACAGCACAACAATAATAAAATCAAAACCAAAATTGAAATTGCTCCAGACACTAGCTGACCTCCAGTGCCCTCTGAGAAAACTCTCTTCCCTTTATTTTTATTCTCTCAACAGTAACGAATTGTAGTCCAGAAGAAGAGCACTTTTAGCAGTGGCGTTAACTAACAAATTTTATTAAAACTGTAAGAACGTTTTCAATGCTCAAGGCACCATCTTCAGTTACGTCAAAAATATACGTACATAACACTTAAGAATACAAGCAGTTCTAAAATGGAACATAAAATAGAACAGAGTTCAAAAAATTTTTAACATTCAAGTATTATAGAATATTATAAACAAAAAACAAAAAATCAGTTTGTGAACATTAAAACCTGGTTAAATTATTCGTATACGGGGAGAAGGGAGTAATAATAATAATAATAATAATAATAAAGATAAAACTTCTTTCATAACGACATATTTCCAAGCATCGCTGAGCCCGTCGGCTTGCTTAATGTTAATTACATTATCAGTTTTATTACTTTCGAGTATTTGCAATTTTTCAGCTAAATACAGATCCTTGCGATCACATACATTTTTTACAATCTTAGCATCATTCCATAAAATACTGTTAAAAGTGCTCTTCTTCTGGACTATAATTGTAGTAAGTTAAGCAGTGTTTTTTGATTTTGTTATTTATAGTAACGAATTGTTCACAACCAAAAATTTTTAAATTTAATTTGATTGGAGAGTTGTTCGCTGTCGAAAATTCCTGAGTTTAAGAATCGATAGGCTATATTAGAGTGTTTGTTGGGTGATTTTTTTCTGCTAATCGACTGGGTTGACTCCATAAACCAAAAACATGATTCTAATATATGAAAATAAAAGCATTGAATTTTCTGATTTGTTTCTGTTCTACTAAATTTGATTCTTTTACACACGGCTGATTCTATTAACCAGTGATTCCAATATCCAGTGCTTACTGTGTGTGTGTGTGTGTGTGTGTGTGTGTACACACAGGTATCCTTCCTATAACAAGGTACTTCTACAACACGGTTCTTACTTAACACGTTTATAAAATTACATTTACTCTCCTACAACACAAAACATTTTCATTAATTTCTGTAAATCCATATTAGGGACACAATACATATAAAATGCAATTTCACAAGTTTGCCATGAGAGAGATGATATGCAGTCCATTATCAGTTTCCATTTGAAATTGAGTTAATTGGTGACCATTGAATATTTTGTGTTCCAAACGTTCAGTTCTTGGATAAAGTTTTTATTCTTCAATAGAGGAATGTGAAAGAGAAGAAAAAATTTTTATTCATAAATTTTTTTTAGGTATGTGTAAAAGAACAATTATTTTCAAATGGGTTAGATTACAAATTTTGTAAAGAGAACAGAAGATACACAAACTTTAAATGCATAAAATAATTCAGAAAGTAAAGTTGATATTGTAAAAAAAAAAGCATTCTTGTTTTAACAAAATAGTGGTCTTCTTGGGCGGTTCTTCATGTCTGAAGACTTGTGACCTCCATTTTCCAAGAATCATCTCTCTCCATTTTCTTCTGTCTTGAGTCAATCGAAGAGTGGCCTCAAAAGAGCTGCCAAGGAGCTTTTTAATCTGATCAATCCATCTGGAATGAGGACGTCTTCTCTGCCTGAATCCTTCAATTTTTCCTTGTATGATGGATTTTTCCAGGTTTTTTGGGCCATGTCTGGTTATGTGACCGTAGTAAGTCCAGGATTCTTCTCTCCACAAGTTGTGAGGAGGAGTCCCTAATATTGAGTTCATCAAGAATGTATTTGTTGGTGCGCTTGGCAGTCCAGGGGATGCGAAGCAATCTGCGCCAGCACCACATACCAAAGGCATCTAGTTTAGACTTGTCCTTAGCTGAAAGGGTCCATGTCTCTGAAGCGTAAAGTACCACTGAGAAAACCAGTGTTTTTACTAATTTCACTTTTGTGTTTCTGGTGATATCTGGATCCTTCCAAATGTTTTGGAGGTTGGTCATTGCAGTTTTCCCTAGAAGTATTCTTCTTCTTATCTCTTCTGAGCTGTTGCCAGAGTTGTTAACTATGGAGCCCAAGTAGTTGAAGGAATCAACAATTTCAAGGTCTTTTAAAATCGATTTATCAAAATCAACATCAGAATATTTGTTGACAATCATGATTTTTGTTCTAGATCTGTTGATTTGTAGGCCAAGTTTTACACTTTCCTCTTCAATTAATTTAAAGATCCTCTCTAGATTGACTAAACTGTTTGCCAGAATAGTGGTGTCATCTGCATATCTAAGGTTGTTGAGATTCAGTCCAGCAATTCTAATTCCCCCATTATATGCACTAAAAACTTTCTTCATGATGTATTCTGCATATATATTAGAGAATTGGGGAAAGAATGCAACCTTGCCTGACACCCTTTTCAGTACAAAATTCTTGAGAGGTTTGATTTTCTATTTGACTACAGCTGTATTATTGAAATAAATCCAAATTATATTGTAAAGTCTAAGCTGTATTATTGATGTAGAAGTTTTTGATTAGCTAATAAGATGATTAGGAACACCCGTGTCAGCCAGGATCATCCAAAGCTTGTTACAATTTACACTGTCAAATGCTTTGCTATAGTCTAGAAAGCAAATATATAGTGGAACATTAAATTCACGAGCTTTTTCGATTATTTGTCCCAAGTTTGAGATTTGATCTCTTGTACCTCTGCCTTCAACAAAACTAGCTTGTTCTTGGGAAATATAGCTCTTCAGATAGGTTTTGAGTCTCTCATTGATAATGTTTAGTAAAATTTTGCTGGCATGAGAGATAAGGGAAATAGTTTTATAATTTCCACAAACTTTGGTTGAGCCTTTTTTGTGAAGAGGGATGAAGGCAGAGTGAGTCCAATCATTAGGCCAATCACCAGTTTCCCAAATTTTGTTACAAATTTTTATGGATGATTGATGTGCCTTTTTCATCTAATAATTTCAGCATCTCAGCTGTAACTTCGTCTTGTCCTAGTGATTTATTGTTTTTTAATTTTTTTATTGACCAAGTTATTTCATCTCTTAAAAGTTTTGGTTCTTGAATCATGTTTTTAACAAACATTTGTTTGGGGCACCCATTTCCAGTGTCTTTGAATAAGCTGGCACGTGGCACATATTTATATTTATATATACATACATAGAACGTTAATCTAGAATTTTATATTTTCCAAATTTTCGCTGCGCAAAAAATTTGCGTTGTGACCATATAACTCTTAGTCACTTTTATTCTACTTGCAATTGTGCATATGCCGTTGTGGTGTTAGTTGACTTAATCATTTTTGCTTCCTTATGTAACTCGACTGAAAATCTGTTAATTGCATTTCAAGTTCGTCCAACTTTAACCAGTCAAATGTTGTTACAATAGGTGCAGATAGCCTGAATTTATCAAGATACACGATAAATTTTGTAGTTTCTGCAAATTATCTAAATTGACTTGTGAGTGAATCTTGATTGAAACTCACTGATTATACAGTTAATAACTTTTGAAAATTCTGTAGTCAGTTTAGCTCCATCCGGTTTTTCATGAAAGTTCAAACCTGTGAATAATTTTTTCAAATTTGGAAAATATTTGAAGCTTTTGGAAGCGATTACTCGATATAATATTTGAAATTTTGTTTCAAATGCCTGAATTAGATCAAATATGCCAATGATAGTCTTATTGATACATTGTAATTTAACATTTAATTCATTCAAATTTAGGCATAATGTCTGCCGAAAACATTAATTTTGAGGTCCATTCAGTATATATATATATTCCTATAACAAATTATCTGGCACGTTAGTATATTAAGAAATACAACTTTTTAAATTTTTGGCACGCCAGCAGAAAAAGGTTCGCCACCCCTGGTCTAGAATATAGAAAAGGTATGGGTGAAAAAAAATATAATTGTACAAAAGTTATTCAATTGAAGAAATTTTCTTAAAAGTCTTTTAAAATAAAAAATTTCACCAAAAAAATTAAAGAAACTATCATTAGAGATCAATATTTTCAGTAAGAAACATAAATAAACTGCAAAAATTGCATTAACATGAATAGGGCCCACAAAATTGCAATTTAAAAATTTGCTAAGTTGCCCCTGCCATTGATATATGATATGATATTTACAGGATGACTTTTTTTATCTTGAGACAACAAAATATCTTAATTGGATCTCATTATTTCAGAAAAAGTTGTTGGGTTTCGAAGGGGCAATCAATTGGTAACCTTGACCTTGAACTTCAATGTCATTTGAAGGTCAAGTCAGTTTTTTAAATGGGAAGACATACTTTTGACACCGGAAATGTAAAGAACGGAAAATTTCACAATCGGATATACCCTTGAGCATAAGGTAGGTCAAAGGTCAAGGTTATTTGCAGGTCAAAAGATTTTTCCAATGGAAACTATAATTTTTATCACATTTTTAAATGACTTTATTACTTTGACCTTTAAAAGCATTCATTACTTTTTGCACTACCCAGGAGTATCAACATGGACATAGTTGTTTTCTGCTCCCTTTGGGATGCTTCATTTCAATGAATCCCCTCGCCTCTCACTATCAGGGTACTTGTTTTCGGTGCATCACTTTACTTCTCATCGTCGCTTGAGATATTGGTTTTGAGGAAACATTTTATAACAAATGTTCAAAATGATGCCCTTCCACTTCAATGCATTTATAAAAAAATGCATTGAAAATGGGGTTAAAAATATGTGTTCTCGTTTAATTTCACAATAGTGAGAGGTGAGAGGATTCATTGAAATCAAGCACCCCAAAGGAAGCAGAAAACTTCTATGTCCACGTTGATACTCCTGAGTAGTGCCTAAAAAGTAGTGAATGCTTTTAAAGGTCAAAGTAATAAAGTCATTAAAAAAAAGTAGTGAATGCTTCTAAAAGTCAAAAGTAAAAGGTCATTAAAAAATGTGATAAAAATTATGGTTTCCTCAAAGTAATAAGGTCATTAAAAAATGTGATAAAAATTATGGTTTCCCAGTAATAAGATCATTAAAAAATGTGTTAAAAATTATGGTTTCCATTACAAAAATCTTTTGACCTGCAAATAATCTAGACTTGACCTAAACCTTAAGGTCAAGGGTATATCCAATTGTGAAATTTTCCGCATGTCAAGGGTATATCCGATTGTGAAATTTTCCACTCTTTCCATTTCCAGGGTCAAAAGTATGTCTTCCCATTTAAAAAAAACCGACTTGACCTTCAAATGACATTAAAGGTCAAGGTCACCAATTGATTGCCCCTTCGAAACCCAATAACTTTTTCAACTTTTTCTGAAATAATGACTATCGTCAACAATAACATCTACAACTTTTTCCGATAATGAGATCCAATTAAGATATTTCGTTGTCTCAAGATAAAAAAAACACCCAGTATATTGATAGCATCTGGTAGTAAATGACTTTGAACATCATATCATGTCAATATCAGGCAATGGGTTAAATGCCTGATTTAATATTTAAGTAATTTGTGATATTTTCCTTCTATTTTAAGATATCTTTTTGAAATTTTCAGGCTATATTCTGTATATTACGTTTTTCTCTGATCCTATAAACAGATTTTAATTTTTGGCAAAATTGGTTAAGCAAAAGAATTTAACCCAACAGCAGTCAACCTCAGACTTAAAATTCTAAATGAAATAAAATTAAAACCTCATTATTATAGAATTTTTAACAGAATTAAAAAAATTTGAATTATTCTAAATCATTTGGTTTTTTCTGAAGCACTCCTAATGTTTTGCAATGCATGAAAATCTACTATAAAAAAAATAACAAGTGTTTACTGACTCTCCATTGACAACCACTTCCATATATTATTATATTGGCAAAAGCAATTATAAATTCATCCTGGTTTATGAAATTAAAGCATTTTTGGAAATGCTTATAAATTGAATTCTCATAAATTAGAGGCTAAATTACAATTGACTTAAGTGAAAAAATTATAATGCATTCTTGAGTCCCAAAACTCACTCATTTTTCATTGATATACAGCATACCTGGCTTCGCTAATTTTTTCCCTCTAGAGTCTCCTTTATTCTTATTTTATATAGTTTCTAATCATCTTTATGATCTTGTAGTCACTACTTTAACCTTCTCTATCATATTCATAAGCTATTTTTGTTAGAGCCATTGTGAAATTCACTTCTTTTATGTCTGTTTAATGTGTTTTAATAATAGCATTTAATTACAATCCTGCTGTATTATTTTGAAACTAGTTTTATACAAAAAACAAACTTTAACATTGAATAATTCAAAATGGACAAAATAATCTAGCTTATTAAGATTAATTTATTCTAATAAGATTTATTAATTTTTATAAATTAGCTATTAAGTTAGAGTTATTCATAAGAAACACTACAGGTTTTTTGTAGTTTAGGAAGTTCCTACATATGAGACTTCTGTTATTTAAACGAGTATAATTTGTATCAAAAATTCAGTTTGAGCTTTTACTCTGCTTTTATGAAAAATATGTAATGGATGAAAATTTCAAAGTTGAATAATTCATTTTTTGCTAATATAGAGCAGTAGTGCATAAAGAGTCCAAACATCAGTGCTATTATAGAAATGTCTCTCTCATCAAATAATTCCAAATCTTAAATTCTAAATAAATATTAAACATTTTTGTTTTATTTCTTCTATATTAGGGGTGTATTTTGTTAAATTAAAATACAGAATATAGTTTTTTAAAGACTAAATATTAATATCCACATATAAGGATCTCCTAGATAATGTCAATTTTTCTATGATTTTTACAAAATTGCATTTTATATATTGAATTTATATGCTTTTACATTAGGTTTTTATTATATTTTTGATGAAATATTTAATAGCATATTTATATCATTGGTGTTTGATAATTCCAGTAATGAATTACTATTATTTATTTTCTTCTAAAGAATACTTTACAAAATTGTTGAACTATTTGCAGGTATTGTCTTTTATTGAGGACATTTTTTTCTTTTTAGTTTTATGCACTTTTAAACTATAGGTTATTAAAAAATGGGATCATTCAAGGATTCACTGTAAACTGCCCACACTGTAATTAGATATATAATTAGCCTTAGTAAATTAGTAGATTGGGTCCAAATTTCTCTAAAACTTGTGAAGGTTATGACACTTGGAACTGAAGCTAGATCCTCCAGGTAATAAATACCAGAAGAATATAGCTTCAATATAGTTGCACAAATAGAAGTCTAGCTTTAATATTTGCAGATAGTTGTCTTATTTGTTAGGGACTTTCCCTAAGAAAATTGCTTTGTTTTTAGTTTGTGTTATGATATTAATACTTATTGAAGTAATTTTATTGTTGTTTATATAATTACATTGTACAGGTTATCATCAACATATGATCAGGTGATATTTTGATAACTCCATCATATGTCGAAAATGACCCATAATGCTAATAATTTTAGTAGCAATAATAGACAATTTAATATTAAATCTTTTAAGATTGTATAATCATCTGAATTTGATCCTGGATTCTCAAGGTTCTAAAATAATCTGGAATTGAATCTGGGCTCCAAGATAAAATCATCTGGAATTGAACCTAGTCCTCAAGGTGATAAGTGACTGCCTTATTGCATTTTTAATAGAACAAAAAATATTTCTAGACAATATACCATGAAAATAGCCAAGCTTGGAATATAGTGAGGGCCATCGTAAGATTGAAATATAATAAGTTGAAGATTGCCTGTATTTCAATGAAAAATGGATGACATTTTTGGGTTCAGAAACATGCTATAATTTTTTTCTATCTAAATTAATAGTAATTTCTGAATTTACAAGAATTTGATTTATAAACATTTTTTAGTAATGCTCCACACACATAAATAGAAGTAAGAGTTTACTTTGATTTTTAAGAAAAAATGATGCTTGATCAAAAAAAAAAAAATGTTGATTTTGAAAATTTGGACTAACTAATGCTGATATAGAGTATTCTGTGCAATTTTGGAGTTAATACTTTCGTGTTTTTGACTTTTGAAATTTTATTTTTTAATTATGTTTTTCAGTGTAAAAAATATATGAAATAAAAATTTTATTAATTTCCTAGTTCACTCTATTACAACAAAATGTTTGAGAAATTGTCATTTCAACAATCAAAAATATTTCTTTCATTAATTTTTTGTTGTTTAAACATTCCTAAATTGTATAGCATAAAGTTAAATTTTGATTATAGTTATGCTGTATTTTAAATTGTCATAATTTCATTAGGCAAAAGAATCCTGTTGTCCATGATTCCTGATGTTAATTCTGAATGTCATATTGT
This sequence comes from Olivierus martensii, assembly GCA_000484575.1. Taxonomy (NCBI): domain Eukaryota; kingdom Metazoa; phylum Arthropoda; class Arachnida; order Scorpiones; family Buthidae; genus Olivierus; species Olivierus martensii. The sequence continues at coordinate 44,826 of AYEL01090269.1, read as the reverse complement.
AAGGTAAGAATGATGCATTTTTAAGTAGTTACATGGACTCAAATTATCACTATTTCATTTAATAGAGGAAAGATTTTATTAAAGATTGTCTTCTTAAAGTGAAATGATAGTAAAAAATCCAGAGATTTTCATATTAAGTTTTATTTGTTGGTTTCTAAAATTTTTGTATATCCATTTTTCATATGATTATTTAACAATAAAATTGTCAATTCATGTATTTTATTTTATGTCAAAGGATTTAATTTTTTGACCTCCAACAAAATCATTTCTTTAGCAAATGAAATGGTGCCATCTGAAATTAATAATTGTTACTTACATATTATTCTCTGGACAGTGGGTTTCTTTCATCTAATGAAATAATAGTAACTTAAATATATTGTAACTTTAGAATACTTCAAAACTTAGAATATCTATCTTAATTGTCTTAGAATAGATAAAATATCTAGTATTGACATATTTGATAGTTAAGAATGCATTAAAAGTGACTTGATAAAAGATAAATGCATTAAAATATTGATTACTCCAATGGAAACCAATGCTGATTTTTGCATAATTGGATAGAACTGTGAAAAACAAACAACTTTTGAAAGTTTTTTAATATCATTTACGGATTGTGAGATATCACAAAAAAGAGATGCTGCCGTATGTACCACCGATTGGGCTATTCAAGCAATAAGAAGAATAAAAATCAGACAGAGGGCATTTGTGTACATTGCAAAACATTATTGAAGCAGAAAACAGGAGTATTATGCAGATTTAAGGTGAATTCTGGTACTCTGTAGTAGCACTCGAACCGTAGGTGTGACAAGTCTTTTGCAATCACAGTTTGGCATGGTGCCATACTCAAGAACAAGGGTTTCTGGACTTCTTTCAGCCCTTCATTTTGATTACCAAAGTATATCCAAAGAATCAAATGGGCATGATAAAAATTTTGTGGGCTCATTGAAAGTAGGGAGAATCGAATGGGCATGATAAAAATTTTGTGGGTCCATCAGAAGTAGGGGCACAAGGAGTCAACTATGAAATCTCCAATGGAAACCAATGCTGATTTTTGCATAATTGGATAGAACTGTGAAAAACAAACAACTTGAAAGTTTTTTAATATCATTTACGGATTGTGAGATATCACAAAAAAGAGATGCTGCCGTATGTACCACCGATTGGGCTATTCAAGCAATAAGAAGAATAAAAATCAGACAGAGGGCATTTGTGTACATTGCAAAACATTATTGAAGCAGAAAACAGGAGTATTATGCAGATTTAAGGTGAATTCTGGTACTCTGTAGTAGCACTCGAACCGTAGGTGTGACAAGTCTTTTGCAATCACAGTTTGGCATGGTGCCATATTCAAGAACAAGGATTTCTGGATTTGTTTCTGCCCTTTATGAGTGCCATGGATGTACACAGATGCCCTCTGTTAGATTATTCCTTTTATTATTGCTTGAATAGCCCAATTGGCGGTACATACGGTGGCATCTGTTTTTTGTGATATCTCACAATCCATATATGATATTAAAAAACTTTCAAAACAAAAGTTGTTTGCTTTTCATAGTTCTATCCAATTATGCCAAAATCGGCATTGATTTGCATTGGAGATTTCATAGTTGACTCCTTGTGCCCCTACTTCCAATGGGCCCACAAAATTTTTATCATGCCCATTCGATTCTTCGAATATACTTTGGTGATCAAAATTTTTTCCCCTACTTCCTATCTCATTGCATTTCCAAGAAGATAGGGTGGTACAGGTGCTAGAAAACACTCTGTATATTAATTTAATATTGAAAAAATTAATAAATTTTTTCATTAAAGAAACATCAATTATTGAAAGATTCAAAAGATTCAATTATTGAAGAAATATCAGTTTTGTATTTTATGCCAAATAGTATTTTTATTTTTTTTGTTTGGTATGGTATAAAAGGAAAAAAATTTGATTTGAAGCATAAATTCTAGATTGTTTTTGTTATATTATATAGATTAGATATATATTGTCTTTTGGAATCAGTTTTTATTCTTCTAAATTCTAGATACTTTGTAGAGAAGAAACCTATCTGGGAAGAATCACCTGTAGCATTGGATAAAAATATTAGAGTTGATAATTCTATTTCACAGTATACAGGAGGACTTATAAAAGTAAGTACCTAATTGCTGCAGTTGTAATATATAATGGTTTTTAACTGGATATTTATTGATTATTCTGTATTTTTAAATTGTTAGTCTAATATATAAATGGCTGTCTGAATTTTATCATTTTCTCATTTTTCTGTAAATTAATTAATCATATCATCTTATGTCTAACATATATATTGTATATATACATAAGCACATTTTATCCAAATTTATTTAATTATATTTTGGGTATTCAAAATATTCTTTTTCCTATAAAATTTATTTTTAGAAAGATAAGGTGGTTTATGAGATCACCATCCTGTCAGCTATCTGTCCATCTGTGTGCCCCCACTAATAACTTTTGAACTAATTAGTATATTTTCATGAAATCTGGTGTTGGTGATTTACCTTTAAAGGTCACCTTGACACTCCTTAATTGACCCTTTATCAACTGTTTAAAAATGGAAGATATTCAAACTTCAAAGATTTTTCCTAATAGGTTTTGATCTATTTGATTTATTTCTATAAAATTTGACAAAGTGGTCAGGTCATAAAAATTGGTTTTTAAGTAATAATAATTAGTCCTGTAGATTTATCTGTTTAAAAATGGTGAGCATTCAATCTTCTAAAATAAAGATGAGAAAGCAATGAATGATGAGGTTACTCTGTACATTTATTAAGATATTTTTTTTATCATTGACAAGATAGTGCTAACTGTTAAAGCAAGGGGCAGTAGTATGGCTTGTTTGCATTATCCTCCCAATTTTTAGAATGGCATATACTTACATTAAATTTTATAAATAATAATCTATAGATTAATTGCATTAAAAATGATTTTCATAATCCATTTGTGAAGAGGTTAACTCTGACCTATTCTGTTTATTATTTTATTTCTGTTTATTATTGTGCTCTTTTATTATTTATCGTTATTTTCAATATCATCTAACGTATTATATTTTAGTTTGAGAGTTGACTTACTTCCACATTCTCCATCTTGGTATTTAACAATCATGTGTTACGGAGAGACATCGTCTTCCAGACAAGCTTTCCTGGCTAATGACGTCATCTAAATCTAAATAAGTTTTACCACTGATCCGATGTGGGAAAATAACAATGATCTCGTATTGATGTGTTGTTTGGTATATAATTAAATTGTAAAGAGGATGACTTGAATTGATTGTAAACTAATAAATTTAAACTTGTTATGTGTATATATATAAATGAAGCGACACAGGACCCCACTCGATATAAAAGCCTACACAAGCAAGGCGTTGGTTCTAAAGTGAAATTGGCTGAGTGACATTCGAATTCTTGTAAAGGTCTACAATTGATTGAAGTTTGTATCAGTGGTGGAGGTATTAGAATCTAAACAAGATTTAAGGTTTATTTCTTGTAAATAATTGAATTTTTGGATATTTGAATTGGATTAAATAAGTTTTGTTGGTTATTTGAATCTGCTTTATTATCTGAATTGGATTAAATAAGTTTTGTGGTTTTTTCATTTTGCTTTATTTCAAAAGCTTTAATTAACACTTTTTGTAAGTGTTTTGAGTCTAATAAATTTTATAATTTTTATAATTTAACTTGTTTTGAGAATTTCTTCAATTTATTAGCATAAGTTTCTAACATCATTGTTCGTTCTAGTTCTAACACTTAATCAGTACTTCTAGTTGTAAGTTCCAGTTGTTTTGTTTTCGTACGCAATTTATTAGTATAAGTTTCTAACATCATTGTTTGTTCTAGTTCTAACACTTAATCAGTATTTCTAGTTGTAAGTTCCAGTTGTTTTGTTTTCGTACTTTAGACATTAAGTTTTTGATGGCTTGTTTTGAATTTAATCATATTTAGTTTAGAAAATAGTTAAAGACCTGAGCTCAGGTTGAACTCTGGATTTGCGGAGTCATTAGAACTGTTAGGTTAGTTATCATTAATATTATTGATATTCGTTAGAATTAGCAACTTTGCACATTAACTTTAATCATTCTGAGATGATTAATTCTTTTTGATCTGTTTTTTTATTAATAGTTTTACAATATGAATCACTAAAAGATAATTTTCGTAAATAATACACCTCTCCCAGTTCCTTCAAATTAAGGGAAAACACAATGAAATGAGTATGAAGTACAGGTAACCCTCCTATAACACGGTAGATAGGTTCCTGAAAAACAGTGTGTTATATGAGACCTGAGCCAATACAGAAAGGAGAGTTACGTTCCAAACCAATCAAAACAAATAACTTTATTTTGTTCCACATAAGAAACTTTTGTTTATTAAGAATATTAATAATACGATACATAAAGAAAGAAAAAAATATATACATAAGCCCTTAAAAAAACAATATACCTAAAACAAAAGAAAAAAAAAAGTATGCAGCCTATATAACTTTCATATGATAATTATATCTTCCTTATCACTGTTTTGTTCAAACGAGAATGTTTTCTTCTTTAACAATATGAACTACACTTTCTGGATTTTTTTATGCATTTAAAGTTGGTGTATCTTCTGCTCTCTTTACAAATTTTGTAATCTAAGCTACTATAACCCGTTAGAAAACAATCGTTCCTTAACATATACCCAAAAAATTTATGAATAAAAAAAGTTTTTCTGCTCTTTCACATTCTTCTATATCAAAGAATAAAAATTTATTTTTTATCCGAGAACTGAACGTTTGGAACATTCCAACAACGGAACGTTTGGTTATTTTAATAATCAGTGGTCAACAATTAACTCAATTTCATTTTGAAATTGAGTTAAAGGGAGGAGAGAGCACTGCTATATCTGTAGCTTCCATTGTGGCAGTTGTAACATGTTCAAGTTCTTCATTTGATGTTGGTTTGCATCCTCATCCTGATTGCACTTATAAAGATTTGTTTTTTTTTTTTTTAAATGTAAGATCATTTTTTACAAATTGGTAATAATCATGGGGACTTTCTGTAAACCCTTTATTATCCAGAATAACCAAAGTGCAACAGAAGCATTATTATTATCTATATAATAATTTGTTTATCCTCATTAGTGTCATGTACAACTTCAGACTGAAATAGCTCGAAGACTATACAATGAAATTTTACAATTTTTTTTGATTTGAGTTTCTATGAGGTGAAATTAGAATTTTTGTCTATTAAATCTATATTTTAATAACCATATAAAAAATTCAAAAAATCAAATAACGACAAAACTTTTTAACTTATTCTATAGATGGCGCGATATGTCCACCTGAGATGTTGGCTTTCCGTGAATTAGATTAGGTCTTATCTCAGACGATAATCTATATAATAATTTGTTTATCCTCATTAGTGTCACGTACAACTTTACACTGAAATAGCTAAAAGACTATGCGATGAAATTTTATAAATCCTTCTGATTTGAGTTTCTATGAGATGAAATTAGAGTTTTTTACTATTAAATATATTATTATAATAACCGTTATAAAAAATTTCAAAAATTCAAATATGGCATAATTTTATAACTTATTCCATAGATGGCGCGATATGTCCGTCTGAGATGTTGGCTTTCTGGTAGATTAAATTAAGTCTTATCTTTCAGACGGTAATTATACTTTAATTAATAGTTAAGAAGGATATGTTTTAATTAACATAATACAAAAGTCAATAAATTTTACAAACATCTTCCATTTTAATGTATCTGTATTTTTTTTATTTGCGATATTTGTGAAGTGACGCTGTTTCTAGCGTGTGAAAATAAAACTGTATATTAGCTTTCTAACTTGCTATTTACCACTAAATAGTTTTATCAAATGATTTAGGGAAATTCAGTTGAGATGAGTGAGAGGTTGATCGTCAATCAGTCCGATTAAAGACGTCTCCTCATTCATTCGCCTTGGTTGACAAGCTCATGGTCAAGATGTTTGTCAATCTATAGTCACGTGACAAAATTAGGCAGTTGTATTGGTGAAAACATTTGTGATGGATGCTATAGCCAATGATTATTTGTATGAATAATAAATAAGCACGTGTAGATTGATCATCGGTTAGACTAGAAACAACAAAAGAGTAATAGAAATGAAAAATACAAAAAATAACTTGCGTGCAAGATGATTTCGATCCGCGCTATGGAATAATTTTAACTTTACAAAGTCCGGTAAAAGTAGTACCAAACGAAAGAGATCAATCTATAAGTCAATGATCATAAATAGAAACAGGAGTTAGATCGGTGATATATTCGAGATAGATTGCTATATTAATGATTATCTAATAGAGTTAACAATTCATTGTACCGACACGTATTTAAATGCGCAGTTATCGGTTCCATTGTGTTAAAGATTCGTATAAAAAGGTGTGTGTGTGTGTGTGTATATATATATATATTTATTTCCAAATAGGAACCGACTTCACCTCCAATTCTTTTATGAACTTTGACCTATAGGTTGTCCCTTTCGTTTGGTACTAATTTTGCGGGCATTGCAATTATACCCGTAGTGACGTATGGCTTTAGATCTGCCATGTTATCACATCATACTTTCGTGCGAGAAAACTGAATTTTCTATTTCTAAACTGTACAGTCATTTGGTGGTGGATAGAATGTTTAATGACGTCAAGAAATATTAAGCGTGCCTCAAGATACACTTTCAAATGAGCAGAGAAAAGCAGGGCTGATCAGAGGAGAGGGATGATACAGTAAAATTTCCTCGGCCTATGATTCACAGCGGCCTGGACATCATCCCACAATTTGTTTGTTTTTTGCATGCTAATTAACCGTAGAACTGAAAATTCTGAAACGGGATAATAAATTGCCCAACCTTATAGCTTGATAATTACTTGGAGCCGATGTAAATTTTCGCACGGGCCTGGTGACGTGGCTCAATGCCCCTGGCGTAAAGATATAGTCTCAGTGGAGTATTTAATTAAATTCAATAGAAATGTCTGAACTTACTCCTAATTAATTGGATAAAAAATGCTGAATAATACTAATGTTGCTGTGAAATAAGTCAACAGCAGACTGATTATCCAACAGTGCTAAATTCATCGTTGAGAAAATGATTGGGTGGAGAAGTTAGAAAACATGCTTTCATTCCCTGTATGACTCTTAAATCAAGTGATCATGATTTTTCATTTGAATGGTGAAGAACTTCCAGTAAATTAGTGAAATTAGCATATGAAATCAAAATAATTAAGATTCAAGACGAATCATTGAATTCAATTGGCATTTATCTAGAAATATGTTTTCTCATGGTCAGTTAGGCCTATATTAGCAAGTGCTTCAGATAATTTGTAATTTATTCTTTCCAGTGATCTCAAAAATTCTATAATTAATTTTTATTACGAAATATGTTCTTAATAAATAAGACAAACTTCATTAATAATAATGAAATTTTGCCTAATAATTAAATTCAATTTTGAAATCATTAAATTGTAAAATCATTCATCGATATTCTTTTATTGCTGGCGTAGCTGCAATGGGGTTTACTGGTTACTAATAATTTTACGTTTTGTAACATAACAATCGTTAAATATTATTTAATGATCAACAAGCTATCAATGACATCACATTTTTATAAGACTTTCAATCACATCAATTTTAGTATTAGCTATTTCAGTTTAAAGTTTTGAATTATGACGGTATTTTAGTTATTTTTTGGTTTCTAGCATTCACCATTTCAGTGATTGTGTGACCATTGTTGAGAGATTGTTTTAATTTTAAGATTCCAAACAAAAGTACAGTAAGCAGTGAAAAATAACTTAGTTTAATGTAGAATACAAAAGCGCTTTCGGTATCAGCAATACCATCATCAGTTATACATATTAGAATAAACAGAATAGAACAAAGGAATGTTAGAACTACTAATAAAACAGTCTTCAGCACTTATTTAAACAAAAAAATTATAGTTTAATAACTATTAAAGTTCTTTCGTCTTAATAAAGCCATCATCAGTAATAACACTTTTAAATAAGACAAATTCAATAAAATAAATGCTGAAGACTGTTTTATTAGTAGTTCTAGTAAGAAGCAAAAGTATATTAAATCTATTTTGCAAAGGAATGTTTTTTAAAAATTTAACATTTTAAATGAAAACAATATAAAATAGATGGAAATAAATAAATAAACAAACAAATAAAACTAAAACAGTTCAATTAAGTTGTACTATTTTATAGGGAGGGGGAAGAATTAATATAATTTACTAAACATTTTTTGAACAGCGTATTTCCAGGCTGTACTTAGACCGTCGGCTTGCTTGATAATATTATTATTTGTCTCATTGTTCTTCAAAATTTCAATTTTTTCGACTATTGGTAACGTTTTACAATCATGTACGTTTTTTATAATCCGAGCATCATGTGTCCTTCTCATACGCTCTTAGAGCTAAGGCAGTGTTAAGTTTACCTTTAGATATATCCTCCATGTGTTCCACCAATCTGTCCTTAAAGTTTCGGGCTGTAGCTCCTATATACGTTTCTAATTGGTTGTCTTCAACATTTATATCATATTTTCTAATTGGTTGTTTTATTTTATGTTTTAATTTAATTTTATTTTATGCTTTAATTTTTATCTTACCATGAGTTCATTGCATTTGTAAAATGAATAAGAAAAAACGTAAAATAGAAAGTGAAAATAAAGTATATTAGTAACAGTGGGAAAATGAATTTTTCGTAACAAATCACGTGGGTAAACTGCTTTGTTTAACCAACATTTTCCTAACTTTTGTGATTCTGGTCAAAAAGTAATATCAACGTTTCGTAGTACTTATTTGCGTGAAAGTGCATTTTCTAGCGTGAAGATAGTTAAGAATCGATTCAGAACCTGCCTTGGAGATTCTTCTCTTTTACATATTCTGCAGACAGCTTCAACAGGATTGGATGTATATATCCAGCCCTTGTAAATGCTGCTGCCCACCCTCATTTATAACATTAAAAAGGTACATAAAAATATAAGAAAAGTATGTAACTGTTTATATTTTATAACTTACTTTTTGTTAACAAGTTTATTGGATGCAATCTGGTAAATATAATTTTGTAATAAGGTATGTTAATCTGGAAATAAAATTGGTTTCCAAAAAGTGTTATATTTATGCATTCCATTTGTTGAGACAATAGCATATCAAGTACAAAGCCCCTACCCCTTTTTTGTAACTGCAGCCCTCCATATAGTAAACATGGCTTGTGAGGAAGTTAACTCTGATCTGTCCTATTTTATTTTATTATGCACTTTATTATCGTTATTTCCTTATTATCTAACGTATTATATTTTAGTTTTACGAGTTAACTTACTTCCACCTTCTCCATCATCGTTAGCAATCACGTGATACAGAATCGGGAACAGTCCCCTGGAAATGTCCCGGGTAATGACGTCATCATCTAATCTAAGTAATTTTACCACTGCTCCGATATAAGAATGTAAGAATGATCTCGTATTGACGTTTTGTTCGTATATAATTAAATTGTAAAGATATCGATACAAATGAATTACTCTAAGCTAATAACTTTAAACTTGTTACGTATAAGTATGTAAATGAAGCAGCACGGGACTGTGAGTCACCCAGTATAAAAGATAACGCAACAGACGACTCAGACAAGGTGTTTGATAACCACGGGACTGTAAGTCACCCAGTATAAAAGATAACGCAACAGACGACTCAGACAAGGTGTTGTTTGATAACCAAAGGTGTTGTATCAACGTAAGTTGGCGAAGTGACATTTGAGTTTCTTGTAAAGATCAATAATTGCTTGAAGTTTGTATCGGTGGTGGAGGTAGTAGAATTAAGTAGTATTTAAGGTTTCCTTTTGTGAATAACTGATTGTTGATATTTGAATCGGATTAAACCAGTTTTGTTGATTAATTTATTGTTGCTTTATTATCGTTTCAATAAAGCATTTATTAACACTTTTGTTAAGTGTTTCAAGTCTAATAAATTTATATTTTTTATTTACCTAACTTGTTTGAGAATTTCTTCAATTTATTAGCATAAGTTTCTAACAATGTTTGTTGTTTTCAATCTAACGCTTAATCGGTACTTGTAGTTGGAAGTTCCAATTTCCGGTTTTTGTTTTCGCCTCTTAGACGTTAAGTGTTGTTAGATTGTTTGTGAATTTAATTATATTTAAGTTAGAGTTTAGCTAAAGACCTGAGCTCAGGCCGAACTCTGGAATTTGCAGAGTCGTTAACCATTAGGTTTAGTTAGAATTATTATTATTGATATTCATTAAAATCCGCGACCTTGCAGGCTATGGCCCTCGGGTTCATTATAATTGGACAGATGATGATCTAGACTATGTTATTATTCTGAAACGTTATTATTCACGCAACTGCCAAAGGTTTTGGTATACCAAGGTTTTAAATGTAAATTGTTAAAATAATTGGTGACTGAATGACCGAAATCCCTCGTTTCATTATATTCATAGCAATTTCGTATTTTTATTTTTATTTGAACCATTAGCTTTTATGTCTTACTTTGGATCAGTCGTTCTCAACCTTTTTTGCTCCATTCCCCTTTTCAATTTAGTTCAGAATATAATTCCCCCTTCCCAAGATAGCCTAACTCAAAAAGTTTATTTTAAAATTAAAAATCGGATAAAAAAATATTGTTTTTTAACATTGAAAAAAAATAATACAATAGTTTTGTACTGAGTGGTAAAATAATCATAAATATTTCAATCAATTAAAAACATAAATATTTAAATCTTTACATAAATTATTTTATTTCATTAGTGATTCCGATTCCTCCCTGAAACATAACTTCCCCCTCTGGTTGAGAACCACTGCTTTAGATTCTATTCTAATCTACCAAACCTTGAATTATACCTAAGATCTATTCCATCTTTTAACGGTATAATTGGTTCTTCTTCCTCCATTAATGATAATTTATCCATTAAAAGATACCAGATAAAATATATAGCTGATTAATTATCAGAAAAATCTCTAGATGGTGAATTTAAGATTAACTTCTATTGCCTACTTGCTTTGTAACGGCAAGATCAAAGTATAATAGATATAAGGTAGAGCGACTTGCCTGCACGGGAAACGGCTTCTGCGCATGACGTCATCATTGAGACACTTTCCCAGCCACCGCTGCCGGTGCCTACGTTATTGAATTTAAAAACACAACTTTATAGTTTAACCTGTAATTTATTAATAAAAAAATTGCACCAAGAAATTTATTAGCAATAAATTTATTATTAGATCATATAGACGAGAACAGCCATTTTCGTTGTAAAATAGTTTTTTTCTCCGGGACTTCCGCTCATGTAGAGAGATTTACAGTTACCAGTAATGTTTTCGTGTTATAAAAGATTTAAAATTAAAATAAAAATCTTGTTATTTATAACTTATTATTTTGCATAATTTTCATGTTTATGAATAAGTAATGTTATTTTTGGTAGCGCCCATATGAACGAAAATAATACCGATCGAAAGATGACGAAGATTAGAGAAAACTTTCCAGAAAAACTTCACTTCTATCTGGTGCAGCCTTCAAGAAAATGAACGATAAAATTATAGCATTTCTGCACACGCAGTAACAAAACCGGTGCGCTCCGCCATTTTGAAAACCGATCTTGAAAAAAAATCTTGATCATTAAAGAATTAAAGATTAGCCTCTCACGGACTGATGATTAAAATACAAATCGGCAATTCCATTATGCTAAAGATTCATTCAAAAAGTAATTAAGTAATATATCTCGGATATTAAAACAAGTTTTCAAAATGGCGGCGCGTACAGGTTTAGATACTGTACCTGAAGAAATATTATAATTTCATCGTTCATTTTCTCGATGCCTGCGTGTACCTGAAGAAATATTATAATTTCATCGTTCATTTTCTCGAAGCCTGCGTCATATAGAAATGCAGTCCTTTTGGAAAATTTTCTCTACTCGTCGTCATCTTTCAATTGGTACTATTTTCATTCATATGGCGCTAATGCAAAATTGTACGTTATTTTTCTTTTCAAATTATAATTTATTTTATACAGTATAATATATTTTTATAATGGATACAATCTTTATGAAATAAAAAGTGCAAGAACATAAAAAATAATAGGATTCTAACATGATTTTTCATAGGGTTTATTATTATATTTTTGGTTATTTCTTAGGTCTGAAATCAATTTTCTATTTTCCCATAGATACAAGAGCCTATATTTTTTTACACGCATTTTTCGGAAACATATCTATCGTGCAAAAACAGAATTAAGTATATATCGATTTTCTAAAGATAAAATTCATCGTCAAGTGTAGATAAAGGCCAAAAAAGGAAAAATCTGGGTACCCAGTGAGGGTTCTCAAACTTATGGAAAACATTTTCAAACAGGTAAGAAAGTTTGAAGAAAATAGTAATTAGTCTATTTTTGAGAAGAGTACTGATTTCCATATTATTAAATTATGTATTTCTCGTAAATATAAAATACCAATATAGATTTCGATATTCAATTCTAGGATATTTAAAAAATAAATTTAGAAGAAAAATTTATTTTTTTAGTGATTCATCCATGTATCACTCAAATGTCCTCTTAATAAAAAAAATACTGTTGCAAAGAATTTAGATCAGTACTGATGAAGATATCAGTTTTGAATAGGCATTTATATAAATATTCATTGATAGTTTATCATTTCATTATGAATTTAATGATTTGTTATATTTCATACTTTCTTTACAATCTATAGCGCTACAAACTCAATCTTTTTAAAGTATTAATAGAAAAAAGATAAGGATGATGGATCGGAGGGATAACAGCGGTGAAGGCACAGATTAATGATACAGATGGGACACTTAGCTAAAAACAGAGGAAATTTCAGTACCACAGCGCGTCCTCAGTTAGGTGATTTAGTGTAATCAAGGAAATTTCAGTACCACAGCGCCTCCTCAGTTAGGTATTTAGTGTTTTTCTTGAATAAAAATTTTATAATTTTTCAAGACATTGACTAGTATTAATATTTCCAAAATCATTTAAATAATAATGGTATTAGTCTGTTTCCCACAAGCAGGTTTGGTTTCTAAAATATAACTTAAAACTTTATCCGCCAGGGGAAGTTTGGCTTGTTCGTTATTAATTCATTTATGGAACTACAAAAAATACAAAAAAATAAAATATACACTAACCTATAAAATAAAGAAAGAAACTAAAATAACTAAAATTTGTATAAAATATAAATTATAAATATTTATTTAATTTAGTAATTTTCTTCAGAAAATATGATTTCAAAAAACATAAAATGACCACTGAATGATCCATTCAAACAGAATATGCAAGCTATAATTCAATTTTTAATGGCTGAGGGATGTAAACCAGTGGTGCACCTGCATTATGATTGAACTGCAAGCTGAGGTCCATTCACTGTTCCTTGTGGTGTTCAACATCATGCAGGTGCACCACTGGCTTACATCTCTCAACCATTAAAAACTGAATTATAGCTTGCATATCCTGTTTGAACGGATTTTCAAGCATACCAGTCATTTTCAATGTTATGTCACGTGTTTAAAAATGATGCAAGTGCACAATTTAAGAGCACTGCGCATGTGCAACACATAAAGCTTCACTTTAACACTCGCGTTTCTGAAGTGAAATGTCAACTCATCATATGGCGCATTTCGAACGGGTTTCATTTGAATACGTCATATATATTGTTTATGTTTCTTTATCTCTTCTTGTTTTCTTTTTGCAAATTTTTTAATTTACTTTTTTCATTGTTTTAAAAAAATTTTTCAATTTTTTATAAAAAATTAAAAATTTTGTCCAACCCTACACTCTATACCCACCCCTATGCCCACAATATCTAGAGCAGGGGTTCCCAAAGATTTGCTAAGGTGGGCCAAATTGTAAATTCCAAAATATTTGGCGGGCCAAAAAAAATGTTATGGGGGGGCCAAATTGTAAATTCCAAAATATTTGGCAGGCCAAAAAAAGTTATTAATATTTGGCGGGCCAAAAAAAGTTTTATGGAAAAATATGTTCAAATCAATAAAAAGTTAGACAGGTGTTATGGAAAAATACATTCAAATCGATAAAAAGTTAGACACAAGGGGAAATACGTTCAAATCAATAAAAAGTTAGACACAAGGGAAAGATTTATATTAATTTTATAGCATAATCATTCTTTATTTATGACAATAATTACAATAATACTCAAAAACTAGCACTATATTGCAGAAATTACATTGACAAACGTTTTCAACCCTCCTTCGGGGTCATCATCAGGTTTAATAACTTTCTACACGACAAACTTATAAGGTAGACTTTCTTACCCCCTCGTTTCACACATGCGCGGTGGAAAAAACGGACACATCTTACATCAACGCACAATTGTAAACACCAGCATCTAGGGTATCAAAAGCCGAGTTGATATTTAATCCCGATTTAAATTGCCAAAACATGTAACGGACTTTTTACAAAGGTTCTTAACTGATATCTTAACAATTGTTATCACGATTAATGATTGTTATCCTAAAAGTGTACAAAATATATGACTAAAAAGTACTTCAAATATCGCTAACATATTGGAAATACATATTTTTTTTACAAAAATAGGATATTAATAAAACTCAAGAAATATATATAGACAATTAAAAACAAACTTGTAAAAATTAATTTTGTCGTATCGCTTGATGCATAGGTTGAAGATATATGCGCCACCTATAATGTCTTTTGGATCTTTTTAATCATTTCTTCTAAATTATTTACCGACCACTTCCATGCGTTAGAAAGAGAACTTGGGTCATTGGTATTGATAACATAATCATTTTTAGATCGTTTAACTATTTCTATTGACTCCGCCATTATCCCTTCTGTTCGGCGTGTTACACATTTGACTATTTTAGCTTCTTTCCATTTTATATCTATGTTGTGTTCTATTGCTCTAATTCCTAGGGCTGTATTAGTTTCACCTTTTTCTATATTCCTCATATGCTCTTTTAACTTTAAAGGATAAAGGATAATATGCTTTTTTAACTTTAAAGGATACTATAGGGCAGAAGACCACTCTAAAGATAGCGTAACGACTTTAGACCAGGGTTGCAAAGAGTCGGATAGTAAATGATCTGACTCCGACTCCACCTTTTAAAAAAAATCCGATTCCGACTCCGACTTCCTAAAATTTGTGAGATCTGACTCCAACTCCCACATAGTTAACTTTAATATTTTATTATTGCAAGTGAGTCTTCTGGTCTTATATTAATTTTATCGCACTTTGGTCCCTTACTTTATTACAATTATATAGCACTTTGGCCCATACTTTCTTACAATTTCTAAGAGATATTATCCCAAATTTGGGCTGTGTATAGGTTGTTACAATTTACAAAATCAACAACTGAGATAATAATTAGCAACTTTAATACACTGAAAAGAGAAATGCATGTCCTTTAAAATAAGAGAGCCCTGCAATTCTAGGGGCCTCGCAAGAAGTTTAAAGTATCATATCAGAGGGTGTAAACACCCTCTGATATGATACTTTAAACTTATTTTTGAGACTTCATAAATGAATGAAAACAGACTTAAATTTTATGTTTAAATGTAAACAACAGATAGACTTAGGGAAAAATCTCTTCCATCTTCAATGTGTTATGTACAAATACATTCCTGTTTCAATTTGTAATAAAGATTTATTATTTGAAGTCCAGTGTAGTCACTTTTTATTATTGATTTCTTCATCAAAGAAAGTTGATTATGAGGGTATTTTTATGGTGTAAATTACTGTAAATTTTTATATTTTATAATGACCATAATGCACTTCCCTTCAGATGTTTTTTAATTATAAATTCTGTACCAGTTTTTTAAGTTATATTCTTATGCAACCACCATCATATAATAGGAATCATTGAATAGGTTTACAAGATAAAATCCATTTTCAAGTTTCATATGAACTTCATAAAAAACAGAATTGTTATATCTTGGGAGTATCCTTTAAAAATGCAGATATGAGAACATTGATATCAATAAAATCTTTAAAAACAGTATAAGCAAAGAGCAGTATTATGCAGATTTAAGGCGAATTCTGGTATTCGGTAGTAGCACTTGAACCGCAGGTGTGACTAGTTTCGCCATCATAGTTCAGCATGGAGCCATACTCAAGAACAAGGGTTTCTGGACTTGTTTCCGCCCTTATGAGCGCCATGGATGTACACAGATGGCCTCT
This sequence comes from Olivierus martensii, assembly GCA_000484575.1. Lineage (NCBI taxonomy): Eukaryota > Metazoa > Arthropoda > Arachnida > Scorpiones > Buthidae > Olivierus > Olivierus martensii. The sequence continues at coordinate 28,642 of AYEL01090269.1, read as the reverse complement.
GTCAGATTCTTCCTTTTATTATTGCTTGAATATTTTGTGATATCTCACAATCCGTAAGTGATATTAAAAACTTTCAAAAGTTGTTTGTTTTTCACAGTTCTATCCAATTATGCCAAAATCGGCATTGGTTTCCATTGGAGATTTCATAGTTGACCCCTTGTGCCCCTATTTCCAATGGGCCCACAAAATTTTTATCATGCCCATTCGATTCTTCGAATATACTTTGGTAATCAAAATTTTTCCCCTACTAGAAATTTTTATCTCATCGCGTCTCCGAGAAAAAAAAGTGGTACAAGTGCTCGAAAACACCCTGTATATATATCATGAACTACATTTATAATTAAAATTTCTTAGCATTTACTAAAGATATCATACGAATATCCATTATATACTTGTTTCTTCGCTTACTTTTAAAATGTATATCTTATTAAGTACGAAAAATCCATTACAAGTCATGCCATCACTTCCACTTTCTTGTATTTGAAACATTTCCAATACCTATATAATATTTTAATTAAAAAAAATCATTTAATCTCTTTTCTTTTTATTTTTCTATTTTTAATTATCATATTTTCTCACCTCCATCTCTGAATCCATATTCGTACTATTAAAATATAGAGACAGCAACAAATTCCATATATTAGATAACTGCAAAAATTCATAGAAAATATAGAAACTTGTTAATTTATTGAAAAACGAATATCTTTTTTTTTTTGAAAACTTACTTCTATCGAAAAAGGCAAGAAAACTGCACTGAATATAATTATGAGAAGATATAACGAAATTCCAAGAAAGTAACCAGGAATAATCCAGTTAAAAGGTAATTCCGTAAAAAATAATGCATAGATTATAATTGCTTCTTCGATTAGAACAGCAACAAACATTGCCAAAATAATCGAGCCACCATTGCGATCCATCATTTTAACCATTTCGTGAATGTATGCGTGAGTTTGTTGGAGATTACGAACTTTTTTATAATGTTGCACTTTATCTTCTCTTAGTTGACTCATAAATTCTTTCTGGATGCATAATAATATACTTCCAAAAACATATCCTACAGATGATATAACAAATGAAATACCTACTGTGTAACCCATCAGATTTGCAAAATATATGGTACAAAATGAATCCAAAATTCCCCATTTTCTTCCTACTCTACGATATCTCATGTACATGTAAAAATTTAACAGTACAAAATAAAAACTAAAAGAACAAACCAGAATTAAGCATGAGAGACTTTTCTCACGTATAGGCGATTTCTGCTTTAAAATATTTAAAGATTCGCATGTATTTTTAACTAAAACTTTAAATTTCTTCAAGAAATGCCTGATATCTGCCGACTGACATAAATATAATTCTACAAGCATCGAGATTATCACAGAAATCATGACTGATTGCGAATATTTTAAAGAATTTTTATCAATTGGTAGTAAACAGTAATATATATCATTTTCTGGTTTGTCTCTCATTGCTAATATTATCAGAAAGAGAAATGATGTAAATAAGGCGAAAATAAAAATTCTATATAAATTTTTATACCCCGGCTTTGAAGACGATACCTGATTTTCTTCCATACTAAAATTAATGCCGAAAATTTTAGCTATTCTCGTAATGGTGCGAAAATAATCAAATGCCGATAAAAAATCTTCATCTTTCATTTCGCAATTCGATTATTTTGGCAATTTGTCAGCTAAAGAAATGCCCGATTCTGCATGTTGAAGTTAATAAGCTGTACTCTAAGGTACCTTATGGATTGCAAATGTCGATCCATCCAATAGAATAGCGGGTTTCTGTTTCGTTCATCCAATAGCAATTTAGTATGGCTAATAATTTGAAATGTTTATTTTTTTAAAAATTGTCGAATTAATACTTTACATTTCATGGTTATACTATTAAATATTAAATTAAATGTATAATCGCTTAAAATTAAATAAATGCAACGAATGACGTCATCGTTCTTTAGTATTTAGCAGTAATGGCGGCTAGCACAGTTGTTTGTAAGCGAAGAGAAACGTGGCCCAGTCGAGCTAGAAATGTTATTTTAAATGTATTTAAGTACTTTAAAAGGCAGAAATCTATGCGAAGTGACATCTTCAACGAAACTTCATTCGCTATTGGTATATCTGTATCGATAATTAAAAGAATTGTAACCTAATGGAGCAAAACAGCAGACGATGATCTAGGAACTGTAAACGTGCCAGTTAAATTGTCGATATTTGGAAAGAAAAGGTATTTTAGTATTTATAAAGTAAAGATTAAAATATTTTGATCTAATTACCCTGTTTTTAAATCAAACATCAAATCGAAAATGATGATAAATTCTCTATTACGATCCATTTTACATCGTATCGCTTATCGTTAGTCCAATGTATTTAAGTACTTTAAAAGGCAGAAATCTATGCGAAGTGACATCTTCAACGAAACTTCATTCGCTATTGGTATATCTGTATCGATAATTAAAAGAATTGTAACCTAATGGAGCAAAACAGCAGACGATGATCTAGGAATTGTAAACGTGCCAGTTAAATTGTCGATATTTGGAAAGAAAAGGTATTTTAGTATTTATAAAGTAAAGATTAAAATATTTTGATCTAATTACCATGTTTTTAAATCAAACATCAAATCGAAAATGATGATAAATTCTCTATTACGATCCATTTTACATCGTATCGCTTATCGTTAGTCCTAACTGTAAAGACTCGTCGATCATCGAATTTGACCTTGAAAGTTCTTTAATTGAAAGGATAATAATAATAATATGAAAATAGATTGATGTGAATTATAATTAAATCAATGGGACAACTATGCAGAAATATTGTATTTGAATAGATTAAACGAATTCGTAGGAACAAGAGAATAAATTTATTATTATTCAATACACACAACAATGGGACAACTATGCAGAAATATTGTATTTGAATAGATTAAACGAATTCGTAGGAACGAGAATAAATTTATTATTATTCAATACACATGAAAAATGAAAATGTGACGGTATCAATTAGCATATTATTTACAAAATATCATATACATTAGAAAAATAAACATTAACTGAAACCTAAACCAAGTACAGAGAAAAAGGAATGTACAATAATTTCTGTTTTCTTTATTTTTTATGCCCTTTTCCAATCAGGGAGATTACGAAGGGCGGGCCAGTTCCAACCAAAGGCTGCACCCACACCTGTAGAGGGGGCCGGATAGTGTAGGACCCTGAAAAAACATTTCAGGAGATACCAGACCCGGTCCTCCTGCATGCATGCCTACAGCGTTACCACTCGGCCATCCGGCCTCCACAATTTGTATTTTTTATGCCCTTTTCCAATCAGGGAGATTACGAAGGGCGGGCCAGTTCCAACCATAGGCTGCACCCACACCTGTAGAAGGGGCCGGATGGTGTAGGACCCTGAAAAAACATTTCAGGAGATACCAGACCCGGTCCTCTTGCATGCATGCCTACAGCGTTACCACTCGGCCATCCGGCCTGCACAATAATTTGAATCAAGCAACAATTCTATATCCTGACATATTTTCTCGGATTAATTTGTATTAAGCAGCCAAATTTTAGACAGGGGCTGCCATTTTTAGAGCCTATAATAGGCTGACCAAAGTTATGGTAGGTTTAACCGAAAGGTTGAAAGACTGGATTCAACCAATACCGGCGCCCCGATGCAGCTTCCTTGTAACATCTCAATATTGTAAGAGGTCTTAAGCTCCCTTACAATATCGATAAATGAAAATTTTGACATCTGCTTACCGGGTTAAGCCGGCCTGGATTTAACGGGCCACTTCCGGATTCCCCACGAAAATCTGGCTCTTTAAGGCAATGAATTGTCCAAGATGGTAAGCCATTGTTTTACTATGTTTACCATCTTAGATAAATCAATCGCAAAATATGGTTCTCATATTGTAAATTCACTTACACAATATGTTTTAAATAACAGATTTTATGATATAAGTGGATCGAAAGTGATTGCATATTGTGCAGTCTGTTTACAAAATTTCAATAAACATCAGAATGCATTATTTTGATTTCGCAGTAATATTCTGTTAAAACTAATGCATTCTATCAAAAATATTTATCAGAAAACACATACATGGAATTTATATCGCTTCACATAATACCGCATTATTTTATTATTCCCTTATCCAATGAGAATGCACTTAACTTAAATCAATAAAAATCACTTACTTAAAAGTGATTCTTATTAAGTTGAGTGGTATTGATTTAAAAATTATTAAATAATATTTTATGGCAGTGTGTTCCAAACTGTGAGGCTCATCCCTAATGGGACGTTAGTCTATTGCAATGAGGCGCGCAAGTTTAACAAAAATATCATTTTTCAAAGAAAAAATAAATTCAAATTGTTGAAAAATATGAATTAGCAAAAGGGTTATAAACCTGGCCTGGAACTCGAGAGACAATTTTAAATTAGCATAAAATCGTCTGATAACGCAGATCTCGTATAACGCGGAACGTATCCCCGCATTATATGGGTGTCCACTGTATATGATTTTTCAACCTTTATATCGAAGCAATATGCTAGAACCAGCTTGTATAGAGCTATATAGATTCCTATTGACGTACAGTTCGTTCCAAAAAGGTAGTCACCGGCAGCTAGCGCGCAGTATCAATTTGATACAACTTAACAAATTCATAAAAAATAATATGACATTTTTAAAAATCTGGAAAAATTTCTAGCTTCCTAACTTTCTAGTAGATATCAGATGAACTGAACAAATTTTGCATTAACTCCATCGTTTTTTAAATAAAAAATATACGTGTATCAATTTGATACGCGCGAGCAATTAAGTTTTTTTTTAAAATAATAATATATGTTATCGATTTCTAAATATAGCTTTCGCGCTTACACGACGTCATCTGAGACGTCAAAAGCGTCGTTCGAAATAATAATATATGTTATCGATTTCTAAATATAGCTTTCGCGCTTACACGACGTCATCTAAGACGTCAAAAGCGTCGTTGCTTTTATGTTTTGCAATGAAGCACACTAGATTTTTACAGTTTATTGTTAATTTTTTATTTTTACTCTTTTTAAAACCTAGTTTACTTAATTTATTCTAATTGTATGTACGAAAAATGAGTAATATTAGTTTGGTTTAAAAATATATACTTTACAATCATTAAAATAATTAAAATAAAAGTTTTCCATTTATAACTCATTTTTATTAATTTTATACTGATTATACAGTATTTATCTTTATGCCTAATGGCGCTTGCGATATACGCCCGAAATCGGAATTAAATATTTAAATTTGTAAATGTGTTATAAAAAAAAAGTTTATAAAATGATTCAGATACATTAAAAAAATTAATAAAATATTACAATTTCAATAACTCAATAAAAATAAATTTATTTTTAGAAAGATCTGAAGAATTACAAGCTTTTATATATATAATCGGAAATGACGAAAAGTCACTAAATTGTTATCAGCAGAAAAATTTGGCATTCATAGTATATCTTATAACCTTTACTAACGAAGAGAAGATAGAATAGTTGAATAATTACAATCATGGAAAAGCGAAACAACTTTATAATAGGACACCCGATTTGTTTACAAATTACAAAACAATACAAAAAAAAATTAAAAATAAAAAGAAGTTAGATAAAAAGTATTGCAAAACAACTTCATAAACATATCATAGAATTAAAAATAAAAATTTCTACCTTATGTCTAAACAAGTATTATATTTTTCCATAAAACCATTACAAATTTTACAACGATAGGATTCATATGTTTTTCAAGACCGACGCGACATGCCACGCCCCTCCTTTCTCCCCACTCTGACAGACATATGTCACCCCTAGTCATTTAAGTACAAGGGTAATATAACCTAAACAGCAGTCAGCGCGTCCATTGTTAAATTTTTAAACAAATTAGGGTCCGTCCATAAACTACGTCACGCTGGGACGGGAGGGTGTAGGAGATTTGTGACGAAAAATGACATTGGGGAGGGAGAGAGTCATGCAAATTGTGATGTCATGGTATACAAATTGTTAAATACAATACTTTTACATCACTATGATTAAAAATTAAATCCTAAAAATTTTATAAAAATCTTTTATATGTTGATGATGTAACAATTTCATTTATCATTCAATCACAGGGGTGTCCAACCTTTTAAAAATCTTTTATATGTTGATGATGTAACGATTTCATTTATCACTCTTTTTATCATAAACCAAAACAATGGTTATGTTAAAAAAAGTACTTGTTTAATAGTTATTTAAACACCGAAGAGAGCAGTTAGATTTTTAATTTTTAGTTTTATTTTGAAATTAGACGACGTTTATTTTATTTTTCAAAAAAAAATAAAGATGGTAATGTAACATATTTGAAGCTACATTTTTTAAATATGATATATAATTTTAAGATATTTGTATCCACTTCTGCTAAAGTGTATTTGTAAGTTAAAAAATATATGTAATAAAATGCCAATGTAAAATTATTCCTTTTTTTTGTATTTTTTTTACGTAAAATCGAAGAAAAAAATTTTAAATAGAAGGGGAGGATGCCTTCCAATTTGTTACGTCACGATTAGGGGGGTCAAGCGAAGTGTGACGAAATATGACGAAGGGGAGGGAGGGGGTAAAAAAGTGCTCAAAATAGCGTGACGTAGTTTATGAATGAACCCTTATGGCGAATTGAAATATGATACTCTGTTTTTTTTAAACGGAAAGTTCGCTTCTTACAATACTTACAAACCAATGAGATTAATTGGTTCAGTTCGGCTTCCTTATAATACTTACAAACCAATGAGATTAATCAGTACAGGTAGCGAATTCAGTTTGCGGGCTTTGGACGATTCCATTTATTTTTTCTAAGCAACAGGGTTAGGTAGGCTTTGGACTATTCCATTTATTTTTTCTAAGCAACAGGGTTAGGTAGGTTAATGACAGGTGTTCAATCATTTTTTCCAAAAATTGATTTTGAGCAACAGGTGTTCAATCATTTTTTCCGGAAAATTGATTTTGAGATCATTTTTTCCGAAAATTGATTATGAGCATTTATTAGGAAATTTTCAGTTATTATTTACAAATTAATCTATGTTGTTATTAATTTTGACAAAATGCAGCATTATACAGTCGTAACTAAACGAGTAATTAAGCGATAAGTTTTAGAAGCACCAAGCGATACACTTACAATAGCATAATGGGGACTACGGGAAGTATTTTATTTTATTGTTTTATTTGAAAATGTATGCTTCTTTCGGCATTTGTAATAAAATTAAAAACTGTTCCAAATGACGTTAGGCTTAGTTAGAATTAATTTTATTCCATTCGTTCTAATCCGCGACTTTGCAAGTTTATGTTATGTTATTGGTCTCCGACCGGACTACACCATCCATCATATCACCAAGAATGTTGTGATGGAACCATTTTTTAACAGCATTTGACTATCGCTTAATACATAAGCCAGGAAACTCGATTCGTAATGCGGATTCACTCTGCCGCCTACCTCTGCCAACGCGAGAGAGTGAGAAGATCGAAACACAGGATATATTCTTATCAGATATTATGGATGAACCACCAATATCGGCCAGAGACCCATTATTGTCGCGGGTCTTGAACAGAGTGCTTAAAGGATGGCCATCAAAGAAACAGGAGGACGACTTCAGTCCTGTGTGAAGGCAGACTGAACTATCGATACATGGAGGATGTCTGTTATGAGGCGATAGACTAGTCATTCCGTCAGCCTGCAGGAAAGTTAGACACTGCACGTAGCTCATCCAGGTATCGTTCGCATGAAAGCCTTGGCGAGGAGGCCTGGATTAAACGCAGACATCGAAGTATGGGTTAAGTTGTGCCGAAATGGCCAACTTACTCAGCGCGGCCCACCTAGATCGATATCCACGTGACACCAAAAGAACCGTAGAAACGGCTGCGCGTCGATTTCGCAGGGCCATTCGAGGGTCGAATCTTTTTCATCGTAGTCGACGCATTCTCAAAGTGGTTAGAGGTGGCGGTAGTCGATACAACGTCGTCAGCATCGACAATTAAAGAATTAAGGCGTATCTTCGTTACACACGGGCTACCAATGACCATAGTGTCAGATAACGCGACAGCTTTATATCGGCCAAGTTCTATGGAACGGAATCCGAGCTACGACGATCGCACCCTTTCATCCACAGTGAATGGTACAGTTTACTTAGCAGTCATTAAAGTGGATCGGCGGGGACCTTAACTTTGGCTGGCTCGATTTCTGTTATCGCAACATGTAACGAGACGGGGAGGTGTGAGCCCAGCTGATCTATTACTAGGTCAGAGTCCACGCACGTGTCAAGACACGTGCCAGACCATTCGAGCTCCAGTTTCAGCATTCACAGAGAAGAGAACGATGATTCAAAACAAACGAAGATGTCTATATCATTGGAAACGGAAGCGGCTAAGAAAAAGATCGAAACTCCTGAACCAGATGGAGAGTCGCAACGTCGGATCAGAAAACCATTAATTATTGGAAGGACTACGCTTTCCCTTATGGGGAAAAAGTGTTGTGTATGCGGTCGCTGGGGGGATTGGTCAGTGATCTGGGTGGGCGCGGATGGTCCATGTCCTGGCATTCCTCCTCGGACGTGGTTGCTCGCACCTGTACCTGATTAAAAAAAGAGTGTTTCTTTGTCAGGTTGTGGCCTACATATTTAACATCGATGAAGAAAGGTGCCCTTAGGAAAACAATTACATCTATCCCTAAATGGGCTAAGATCAAGCGTGTTGGAGATATAGCTCCCGTAGGTGATGAAATTGCAATTGTGGCATCGGTGCGGGACTTCTTGGAAAGAGGGAGCCCGTTAGCTTTGATTTTATAAGGTTTGTGTTTTCTTCCATGAGAAGTTTTGGACTGACCATAGCCTGCCTCTACCCACACGAGGTCCTGGAATACCTTGTATCGACCAAGCTCTGCATAGGCACCGTTCGAGACTTCTTACTTTCCGCCATTCATCTTCTCGGCACGGTAGTTCATATCTTAAGAGTAGGAACCCTTTAGTCGCCTCTTACGACACGCGGGTCAGACGGCGGGTGTATTCTATCCCCCACCCGCAGGGGGACGTTACACTCGGCCATCCGACCGCCGTAGTAGTATTAGTAGTACATTTCTTTTTAAGATGGCAGAGTGAAAACTTTTTAAGTGGGCTTTTGGTCAAAGATGACGCCTAGAAATTTTGCGTTATTAACAACAGAGATGGGAATACCACCAGATCTAGATCTAGATGGTGGTCACAAAGGTGACAAAAGTGGATCAGAATTTTTTTGAAAATGAAAGTCTATTCAAAGCAGTCTAATAGCTTTGGAAGTCGTCAACGCAGAACAGCAGCAGCGTGATGCTGATTTTTTGAACAAAGTGATACTCAAAATGGAATCCGAGGTACACCTTCTTCCATATATGGGAATGATAAAACACTACCAATGCGTATCTGAAAGGAACGGCAATGCGAGTTCCTAACGAAAATTGAGATTCCCACGCATATCACACTGCGTGATGGTTTGCGTGAGAAAGCTATAGCCCTAGGTTCGATACGTTTCTCAATGTCAAAAAGATTGGGAGTCATTTTGGATCCGTTGAGATCCAAAATGAATACGCTCTGATGTGGTGAAAGGTGGCTATGTCTCTGCAAATAATACACTAAACGATAATTCACCATACGTTCGAGGACTTTGCAAAAACAACTGTCTATTTCAAGATAACCTGACAGTAAATCACTACCATCGTTGTATTTCTACAAAAGGAAAATAGTCCCTATTAGTTAAATTTAATATTAAAATTTTAAAATATAAAAATGATATATTATCCTATAATTTGTTGTTTGGGTAAATAAAATATCGAAATATTAAAATTTATTTGAGATTATTAAAAATATATATTTTATAATCACGTTATTAAAATTTAACGAAATATCATCATCATCATCATTACAGACCAATAGACAATGTTGTTATTTACAAATCGCGTATGAATACAGTGTTACCTTTGGTGGTTCGGTTGTCAGGTTATTTTGAAACAGACTATAGTCAAAATAAAGTGGTCTATAATGGGAAGAGTTCTTGAGATCTTTCCCTGGTTTGGGAAAAGAAACATGATGATGAGAATACATTCTCTATCCAAATTCGATTACAAAGGAATAACATATTTGAGAGTGAATCAGGTGAGATGTCTCAATACGACGAAAGCCGAAAGATAAGATGTGTACCAAATCCCGACATTCAATTATGATCTGCGAAAAGAATACTGTTACATAGGAGTGAAAAAAAAAGGAATCTGCAGAACTACAGAAACATAAAAATGACAAAAAAGGAAAGATGACGACGGCTCTAACTAGAAAATGTTATAATTAAAATGGCAAGGTGTGGAAGGAAGACATGGTAAGAAGAGAGATACCGTCGGAAAGCTTTTTTAATGCATCGTAACACATTATGAGAAAAGTGGAAGCCACGAGTGGGCACTTATCTTTACATCATTTATATGGAATATTAAAAAAAATTGCACCTATATGGACTCGAGAATACTGTATCTTTTTGACCAAGAATAGATATGTCACAGGACTGCCAAAAGCTTTTTTGTATTCTAAATGTACAGATTCTATAGCCTATATTTGTGTGTTTTCTGTAATTCAGTCGATTGGGTAGCTGAAGATTATTTAAACATTTCTTAATGAATATGTTCATATTTTTTATTACTGCTGTCTAATATTGAATGTGTTAGTTATGTAGATTCAAGATAATTATAGATTATACCATTGTTGGCTGATCAACAATGGTATAATCTGTTGAAGGGCTGCCCCTTGAGGGGGTTCCAGTCTTGTGCACCTTTGTCAGGCTCCTAATTTCCAACCATTGTGGCAAAGTTGATCTATCTACAGCCCAAAAAAGATCATTGGACCACGCAAAAACACTCCTTACTAAATAAACGCATGGACCCAAGAGAGGAGTTGAAGAAAGATTGGAGAGAACAAATAGAAGAATACCTAATAAGAGACACGTGTAGAAAGAATGACTATATACTACCAATTTCTTCTACAGATATAAAGATGTATATCATCATCTGACTGGTAGTATGAATTTTTCTTCTTCACCTCTTACAATGGATATAAGCATGATGATAAAATTTGATTGCTCTAATGTTTGGTTCTCAAACAAATTGAACATCTATAGCATTTTTTGACATAAATGGCTTAAAAACTGTATAACAAAATTTGGCAGATAATCTGTTTAAATTTATAACAAGCGGTTCCAGAAAGAACTAAAATTGCCTACATTCATTTATTTAGCATTTGAAATTCACTGGTTTTGCATCCAATTCTAATGTTAATTTAACCAGATGCCACGACATCATTAATTATCAGGTCTGGTTACTTCATCCATTATTATTGTCACGATGACATCATTAGTATCAAGTAAGCCATATTTTATTCCTACACTGCTAAAACTTAGTACCATCTATTGGCAATAATATAAACTAAGAATTTAGTTTTTATCACAGTTTATCATGCAGGATAGAAAGGATGGGGCATTGAGGTGCTCCTTAATAGTAGATCATCACTACTTAATTTCATGAAAATATGCTAATTCAAGTCATTAGTGGGGACAAGATACATAGTCTAATCTTATAAGCCTCCATTTCCCTTGGAAAGTAGGCTAGGTAAAATTTGGTGTGTCAGTCAGTCATCAGCTGCAAATTTCAATGTCAGTGTCATAATTATGTATTATAAAACATTTTTGTAAATTACTAAATTTTTGACATCAAATTCAGCAGGCTTACTAAAAACTATTTTTATTGTTCAGCATTAGTAGTCAGTTGTTCAGAGTAACTATCTTCTATAACTTATAACATACAATGTGATATTGCAAAGAATATGAAGCTTTGCAGGTTGTTCAGAGTAACTATCTTCTATAACTTATAACATACAATGTGATATTGCAAAGAATCTGAAGCTTTGCAGAAGATGTGAAAACTGTTTTGGATATCTCTCTCTCTATGTAGTTTGAGTGAGCAAACTGCAATAAACCTTCCCAAATGCTAATGCCTGTCAAATTGTAGACATATATTTAAAAAATGCTGGCAGTTTGACAAATATCCCAAACAAAATAATATAGCAATTTTAAAAATATCATGTAATATTATGCAAATTTACATACTACGATACAATGCATATCATGATTCAACTGCCCAAAACAATTAGAGTAAAAGGAAGAAAAAATGGAAAGTTACAAAGTTATCATTACATCATGCTTAAGTTTGCATATTTTATTGTGGAATAACAAATGATGTGTAACTATGCTGCATTAACAATGAATACTAAACTGTCACTTTGTTTAAATCAAATGGTTCAAACAGAAAAACTGAAGAATACTTTTGGCTTTATAAAGCCATCTTCAACTTCATTAGCCACTATATGTTGAACCGTCTGTTTGAATAAAGTGACTTTCTTGCCAACAAAGTGCTTGTTTTGGTTTACTTTTGATTATTTGATAGATATAACTATCATTACTATTTATCACAAGACTTTGTTGTTCATAAATAACAACTTTTACCAAACATAATTAATTTTGGTAATTACAGGAATCCTTACTAAAATCAGTAATCTTTAAAAACCTTTTGACAGGCTATATTTCTTATTTACAGCAGAAAAATGTGGTCATTAATGTTAATTATGTTGAAGTATGTGTGTATTTAGTGATCAGAAATCATCAAACTTTTATGCTTAGAGATTGTGTAACAAATCTACTTGACCTATGTGGGTGATATTATGTAGACACAGAAACATTATTACAGTGATACCTCAGTTCACGAACACAATCCGTTCCTTGATGCGATTCTTTAGAATATTTTAATCTAAAAATATAATAAAAAATTTAGTTATTTAAATTTGTGCAATTTTTTTTACAAATCAGTAATTATTTATTATGTGATAATTATAATTTCAGAAAATAAAGGTAAGATCTTAAAAATACGGCCACATGTTTAGAACAGTAAAGGAATTGTAATGCCAAACACTAACAAAATTGGATCAGAGATTGGGACAGTTTTGGAGCTGAAATTCAGACAACTATTAATATTTAATAGTTTAATATTTTAAATATACTTTGATTTAGAAATTCAATCATATAAGTAAAAATACAGTACTTATTCATTTTATAAAAAAAAAAAGAATATGCAATGTATCAATATGTTTCAGAATGACGAAAACCTAAATTTGTATTTTCGCAGTTATTTCTAATATTTTCTGTAATGTTCATAGTTATTTTATCTCTTTTACCACCAAATTTATTATTAAAAATATATAAAACATATTATTGCATAAAATATTCAGAGCTTTTTTAAAGTTTATTTTAAATATAAAATATTAAATATCAATATAAAATAGAAATAAATAGGCTTAGTATGGACTGCTAATTAGTGCTCATTAAATATTTAATTAGTGAATTACCTAAGAAAGCAGTATTCTTTTGGTTTTGTAAATAGGCTTATGGCTTTAGTTATGTTAGCCATGAAACTCATGAAGTTAATAATGTATTAAAGAATCAGATGCAACAATTCCTTTACAAATATAGCATTTAAAATTATCAAAAAAAATCTCTCTTTTGTTAAATGCCATTTTCAAAACTGAGTAACATGAAAATGTCCTTTAGACTATTTGTCCACAAAGTGTATACTTCTAGGGATGCTTAAGAAATTTTCAAGAGTGCATATTTTTGTTTATCAAAATAATATATGCATGCTGCTATTTTTTGTTAAAAAAAGATGGATGCTATTTTTTTTATTAATAAAACAAGTGTTCAATTAAAAAAGTTTGAGGACTTAAGGCTTATACATTTTGCAATAGTGGATGATGTAAAATTATGGTTTTTTTATCATTAATTCCTATCAATTTGAATGTATTTACAATAAAGCATTAAAAAAAATAATTTTTTATTATTTTGTAATGACAAAAATGAAAAACTAATATTTCATTATTTATCAACATCAATATAAGTTATTTTTAAGTAATGGCAATAAACAGTCTACTATATTATAGAAAATCTCAATCAGATAAAATATACAAGAAATCCACAAGCACTTTAAGCAGGAAAAATATACAATTTATTTAGTCTTACATATCATCCATACAAGCACTACAAGCAGTCTAGGATAAATCATCATTTATTACAGTTCTTATGCACATACAAATGTTTTCGGTGCCAATTCGCACCCTCCTCAGCACGTACAAAACGTCATCCATACAAGCACTACAAGCAGTCTAGGATAAATCATCATTTATTACAGTTCCTATGCGCATACAAATGTTTTCGGTGCCAATTCGCACCCTCCTCAGCAAGTACAAAACATTTGTATGTGCATAGGAAATGTAATAAATGATGATTTATCCTAGACTGCTTGTAGTGCTTGTATGGATGATATGTAAGACTAAAGAAAGTATAGCAGTTCTAATTAGAAAGTTATAACTGTATACAATTTATTATTAAATATTTAGTACATATAGATATAGATGTACTAAATATCTAATAATAAATTGTGTATTTTTCCTGATTAAAGTGCTTGTAGATTTCTTGTATTTCTTAGAGTCAGCAGAACTTGATAATTTATGATTACACATAAAATATTTTAAGACAAACTGATAGAGAATTTCAACTCAATTCATTGTGTATTAGAAGCTGGAGAAGATGCCAAGTGTACTGAAAACATTTCTGACAATAAAATATTTGACTGCTAAAAATCTTAAAAATTAATATTAAATATTTATAGTTCAATTAATTTATTACAACTGCAATAAGAAATAAAATGTACATAATGCAATATATAAATAAAGCAATGAGTAAAAAAACTCAATATTAAAAATTTGCTAATTTTCACAGAAAACTTATAAGTGACTAATGAAAAAGTCATTATTTCTCATTAGTCATTTAAATTAGTCATTATAATAGTTAATTTGTTACATAAACAGAAAAACTACCTGATTAAAGCATTATGTATAATCAGATACAAATTAAATAAAATTTAAATTAAAAATACACAATTCTATGTTGCATCATATCTCCAAAATTATAATTTAAAACCTATGAAAGTCAAAAATATAATGACAGAATAAAATTGGAGAGATGAAATGACAAGTAAACATTAACAGATCAATTAAGACTAGCAATAAGAGGACTAATTGAATGCTATTAATCTGAAAAATATCAAACCAAAATACCTCATCTTCAAAGAAATTTTTATGCATCTTGCATGCTAGTATGAAAATAGATTGATTTTTTTGACAGATCAATCATAAATTAGCTATTAATGTCTGAAAGTTCACTACCTTTCAATGATACAATTTCTATTTCTAGCACTTAGGTAGATATAAAAAAGTTTTATGTAGTAACTGTAATAAAGCTTTTTTTGTATCCAATCTAAGTGCTAGAAATAGAAATTGCATAAATTAGCTTTATTATGGAATGATGTAGATATGTATGCCAAACAATATTTCAAAACTTGTAGCAGCCATATTATTTGCTAGTAATTAAAAATTAATTGGAAAACTCTGAATCAATTATTATTGTATTGTAATTTTATTCCTTCTTTTTTCTTTTCAATAATAATATAATTGTTAAAGCAATAAATACAAAAATGCCATGGGAATGACAACATATGCAATATATAATAGGTTTGTTACTTATGTGATGTGAGATTCACAAATGTATAAATCTTTTAATTTTTGTTGAATTTCTATAAAGTGCAAATAAAAAATTCATTAAAATAAACAATTTACTTTTTTGCAAAAATATTATTTCTGGCCTTAAATTTTCTCATCTATAGTTAAAAGTATTCTCACAAATTTCATTTAGCCATTCTGTTTACTATGTGCCCATTCACATATATTGAATTTAAGAATTGTTGGACTTGTATATTCTTTTGATTTACAAAAGAATTTTTGAAATTAATTAACCATATAAGTTGAGGATCTATTGTATTTTGGAAAATTAATAATAATAAATATATTATTTTCTGGAGGCAAGTCTGTGCTCAGGGTTTTGTGCGCCCCGAGTCACGTACGCTCCATGCACTCTGTGCGTGTGTGTTCGCGAACCGAAGCATCGTTCATAAAGCGAAGCAAAATTTGTTCGCAATTGGTGTTCATAGACCGATTTGTTCATGAACCGAGACGTTCGTGATCCGAGGTATCACTGTATTATAATGATATAAAAAAGTCATTGTGTCATATAATCATCATATCTTACCACTGTAAAAAACATTATTATATCCTATATATGCAGTCTAATTTTTCTATAATATAAAATAAACTATTGCTGAAGACAAAACTTGGTATTAAAAAAAATGAAAAATTTTGATATTCTCAACTAGCTTTCATTGAGGAATTTCTGCTGCAAAATTAGTCTAATGAATTGTAATAGCTTGTTGTTCACAAATTAAATTTCTCTTCATATAATTTATATATATTCTAATAGTCAAATTGCCATAGTATTGGGACATTTGCTTAAAGGTCCCCAAGATTACAATGAATTTTTATTTTGGATGAAGATCAAATTTAATTATTACTTGTATTATTGTTTGTAAGTTTGAAAAATTGTAAAGTGTGAAGCAAATTTATTAAAATTTCACAGCAATTTGTACTCACACTGTAGGATGCACGATGTGTCAGACTAAAAGGGGAGGCCACAACACCCATCCAACCAATATCAATCAGCTTTAACATGCAGGTTGGTGGCCATCAATAGGTAACTGGTGTAAAACAGTTTAGGTCACTATGCCTTCGTTTTTAAAAAAATCGAAGTCAAATGTTATGATGCTGGATTGCACCACTTATATACCTAAAAAACTGTAGCTATTTCAATTATTGCGGTGGCATAGCAGTTAAGGCGGTTTCCTACAGAACTGAGCGTTGTGAGTTTGAGTCTCTGTCACATACCTTTTTCTTCAAGTGAATAAATTAAAATATCACTAACAACAAAAACTTCAGATAAAATCACATATTTTTGTCATACTTATGTTTGACAAAATAACTCTTCAATTATTATTCGATCTCTTTCTCGCTTTATCTCACTACCTCTCTAATTGTTGTAATTCACAGTGCATTGGATGATAACTGTCATAAAAACATTGAAAACAAATGAACTTCCTGCACCAAGGGCTTTGGCACATAAGCATCTCTCCTGCCCAATAGTGTTCAAGAAAACAAACTTGATTGACGTTCATGAATATACATCTCTGTGTAATCAATTTTGATGCATACCATGCATAGGATAGCATTGCCTGAAATATTGGTGCCAACAACTGATTATGTATTAGGCTATGAATTGTTATGGCATCCATTTGGTTATGAAGTTCTCGCTGTGTTTCGAAGAGTATACTGCAATTTTGAAATAAAGTTCTTTACTGGGCAGAAGAAGTAAACATCACAGGGTTGGCACAGGGGTGTGCATTTCAGCAGTATAACTTTTAACGTGCAAGTTGGTTGGTTCTGATTGTTTGTGAACATAGAGTCGTACATGACCATGTCAGCTTGTCCACCCCACGAATCCAATACTAGGCAGAATTTATTTTCCACATAGGGTTTCAAAGTATGTTGAAGATACAACTTTGCAAATCTGGGAAATTAAAACTGATATTTACATCTTATGTCTTACAATTAGGAATTTTTGTCATTCTCTTCATTTGTCATCTAGAAGCTATTGTAGAATATGTTTTGTTTGCATTGAAAAGTTGTAAAAAAAGTAGCTGAACACAGATCACAAATGAAATATTCAGAAAAACCTATAATAATATTTGTCATCTAGCTATTGTAGAATATGTTTTGTTTGCATTGAAAAGTTGTAAAAAAAATAAAGTTATAAAAGTAGCTGAACACAGATCACAAATGAAATCTTCAGAAAAACCTATTATAATATTTTATATTACATATCACCTGATGCACTGTGAATTATGACAATTAGAGAGTGAATGAGATAAAGCGAGAAAGAGATTGAACAATAATTAAAGAGTGATTTTGTCAAATATTAGCACAACAAAAAAAGATGTGATTTTATCCGAAGTTTTATTATTAGTAATATTTTAATTTATTCACTTGAAAAAAGTACATAAGGGAGACTTGAACTCACAACAGTCGGTTCTGCAGGAAACTGCCACACTATGCCGCCAATTTAGTTGAAATAACTGCAATTTTTTTAGATATAAAAGCGGCGCGATCTGGCATCATGACATTTGACTTCAATTATTTTAAAAACAAAGGCATAGTGACCTAAACCCTTTTACACAAGTTTCTTTTTGAT
The DNA here is from genome assembly GCA_000484575.1 of Olivierus martensii. Taxonomy (NCBI): domain Eukaryota; kingdom Metazoa; phylum Arthropoda; class Arachnida; order Scorpiones; family Buthidae; genus Olivierus; species Olivierus martensii. The sequence continues at coordinate 10,358 of AYEL01090269.1, read as the reverse complement.
GGCCCCCAACCTGTATGTTAAAGCCGATCAAAATCGGTTGGACGGAGGTTGCGATCTCCCCTTGTTTTGATGGCCCCCAACCTGTATGTTAAAGCCAATCGAAATCGGTTGGACGGAGGTTGTGGTCTCCCCTTATAAGATCTATTTAGTCTTTTTGGAGAAAACTGGACTTATAAAATCAATGTTGCCTATATTAATTAATTATTTTAAATATATTAGTGATGATTTATTATTAGATGTTACTTTGAATATCTGCCATTTTTAAATGCTCAATATATCCTGAACTATTTATTTGACTTTAATTACTTGAATTTTTATATTTAATGGGAATGATGATCTTGAGAACATATCAATTTACCTTTTATCTCCGTTTAAAAAATTTCAGATATTATGGAAAAAGCTTTGTACTATTCCCAATTATCTGCCATTTTTAAATAAATTAGTACTGTAGATTATTATTATTTCAAATTTGCCTCTTATAAAATATAGCAATCATTATTAAATAGTTATTATAGGAGAAACTATAGATTTTTTTATGGCATTCAATATAGGTAACCAAAACAGAAACAATTCATTCTTTCTAGAACTACTTGTTTTGTACATAATTGACATTAGAAATGTCCAGGGTCAAATCCTGGACATTTCTAATTCCCTGTATATTAGTGCAGGATAATTTTAAATGAAAATAATCCTGCACTAATATACAGAGTGAAAGAAAAGTCTATGTCCCTCCAAATAACTTGATAACTATTGTAGATTTCAAAACTCTGTTTATGCCAACAAATAGGAAGTCATTGATCGGCTACCTGATGGTGACCTTCAAATGAGGATATTTGCAAATCTTATCTCATAAACCATAACATATAGAGAAAATTTTCCAACTACAAACTTGTTCAGCATTCAATTCTGAATCACTAAAAAAAAATTTCATCAAAATCAGATGAATATTTTGCTCAAAAATAAAATGAGAACATTTTTACATGTAAATAACAAACCAGCAGCAAAATATAACACCCCAAATCAAAAAGAAAATATTTTGAGCACATCCTTGGTTTTTTCTAACAACACCCAAGTACAGTTGAGCATGATGTTGGATGGAGTTCTTCACAGCCTTTAGTATGTCAGTAGAAATCTCTGTAAAAGTAATGTTGCAGTCTTGAAGATCCTCTACTGTTATTATGCAAGAATGAAAGTTGTGACCTTATAAGTTGCTGCTGTTTGTGGATGACCTGACTTTGGGCATTTCAAGAAATCGACGTATGACAGATCTAAGTATTTGTGCAGAGGGATGTCTTTACTGATAAAGTCAAGCTGTAGCAGCAACACTTGCATTAGCAGCACCATAGTGTTTGACCATCGAAGTCATTTCATTAAATGTGTACTCAGCTATTGTACTGTATATGTACACTGAATTTCACATCTGAATGTGGCTTTTTATGCCAACTGAACAGGAAGATGATGCTGTTGCAGAAATTTCCAAAAATTTCTAGAACCAGATGTGGAAGGGCATGTGACATGATTTGTATGTAAAAATATTTTTGTTTCATTTTTGAGCATTTTTAAAAAACTTCAACAAAATTGGATAGTGTTCAGAATTCTGAATAAGTTTGTAATTGGAAAATTTTCCCTATATGTTATAGTTTATGAGATAGGATTTGCAAGTGTCTTCATTTGAATTGATTCATCAGGTAGCCCACCTATGACTTCCTACTTGTTGTCATTAACAGATTTTTGAAATCTGTGATTTATCAAGTTATTTGGAGGGGGCACAGACTTTTCTTTCACCTTGTATATAAATTTTTTTTTAAATCTGTTGGTATTGGAAAAAAATCAAGTAAAATAAACTATTTACAAAGGGAATTCCAATCTTTTGATAAAAATCCAAACTTAGTGCAGCAATCATCAAATGATTATTCATGCTCTGTTTTAAGATTCATAAGTGTGAGCAAAGGGTTCATTTTTGCAACGAACCAAAAGCCATTATTTTATCATTGTTTGGTAAACAAGATTTAGAAACTGCTGTTAAATTTGGGGTTGGAAATTACAATCTCAGTACTGGAAATGTTCAAATCAGACAAAATGACAAGCAGTGGTAGCAGACCAATCACCAATAACACTGCAGTATAAAACAATATTTTATGAAGTATATACATAGCATCTGTAATTGCCATGTGTGTAAAATTTTGGTTTATTTTTAGTGCTATCAATATGTTAAGCTCAGAATTGTTTCCTCATACAAGAGACATCTTGAAATCTATAATATTTTTCTCATTTAGAAATGGTTTCTTTTTTAAAGTGCTTGTTAAATTATATAAAATGATGAGTTTTTTAAAATTAAATTCTTCCTAACCTTAAATTTTAAAATATTTTATTATATCAACATGTTTGATTTAAAAAAAACAGGAAAGGGGGAAAAAAAAAAAACAAAATATGATCAGTCTTTCTGCACAAGACTGTGGGTGAGGTAACATCACGGCCTTTCGTGTGGCTCGGGAACAGAGCCAATCTTCCCGAAGATCACAGAACACGAAAACCTTTTAGCTCCAACTGATATATACCAGTCTGCATTTATTCTCCTCAGCTGTAACAAAATGTGAATAAAGGATAGATAACAAAGGACAGAATCAACAGTTACTGGATGTTTTCTTTTTTGGCAACTCCCAGTGAAATACGGAATCAGATCTGGTACAAGTGTGTGTTTGAGTTGCTATTCTGTCCACTCGGAAGGAGGGACAGAGGAGGGCTCTGTCGTCTGGCTAACATCTCTGGTTTTGGGAAGATCCATTGGTTCCCAAAGAACCATACTGCGACTTTTTCTTTAATATTATGTCTTTCAGATTAACGTTGACCTTTTCTTTTTGGGCCAATGGTTTGGAGTTGAAACAGAACCTGAGAACAGAATGAACTTTTAATTCTTCCAAAAAAGTTTCACCCAGAAGTTCTAGGTCTTCAAAAATCCTCAAACCTTTTAAATGCTTCTAGTTCTTTCTCTAATTCATCGAGTTCTCCATTTTCTAAATCAATGTCTTTGGGCAGGAAGACGTCATCTGAAATTTAATAAAGTAAATCTTATTTTTCTTTCTATATCTCCAAATTTCTTATTACCTGGTAAGTAATATCACAAAATTTTATTACCAGGAGAAGTTGCATCATCCAAACAATTTTTTTTCTTTTTATTCTTTTTACTCCTGACAGAAGGCTTCAAACTCTAAAATAAACACTTTGTTATTTCTAAAATACAAAAAGTGCAATTATATTTTACCTATTATACTAAGAAAGCTTAATTAACAGTAGTACATCATGTCATAGGCTTCTGAATTTCAACATATTTGTTATGTAACAGGTAAAGCTTAATTATACTCAAATAACTCACCTGATTTGTCTGACCATTTGCTTCATGCATTTTATGCGACGGCAAATTTTTCTTGTTTTCTTTTATTGTGGAGTTTACTGATTGATAACTTAATGTCTCTTCACCATTTAGATGCCGTAGTAACTTCTGACTGTTTGCATTGGCTACTCGAGTGATTATGGTCTCCTTACCATCCGAGACACCCCGCTTGGTGGCAGGAGAGAATGGTAGGATATTGTGACTATTCTCCACTTTTGATTTTTCATTTCCTATATCAGCAATATAAAAGAATAATCATATAAAAATAATAATTCTTTTGAGCACATATGAAATACTGATTTCTCACCTTTTCCTGTCTGCTTCTCATTTAATGGAGTGATGCTTATACAGTTGTTCCTGCCATTCACCATATTTAGTTTAGTTCCACTCTTATCTTTACACAAATCAGTAGAAACCTTACTAACTATTAAATCATGTCTAATTGGAAGCAGGTATTCTTTATCATCTCCATTCATTTCTTCACTTATTAATACTTGATCTTGGGATGCATTTGGCATGATTTCTTTAGGACATTTAGTTTTCTGAAATACACACATATGAAAAATTCAATTTCCAATACTTTGAAAACATTTAATCAAATAATACATAAGATGCACAGTTTCTAGTATCGACAAATACCACTAGAAGTATGCATCACGATACACTGACTATGCGCATACCTCCTACGTAATGTGTCGTCACGTGACGTCAACCGAGTTGCATAAAATAGTGCATAATAAAATAAAAATAGGACAGGTCCAAGTTAACTTCCTCACAATTGATGTAACATTGAAGATACTTTTAATAGAAGAATTTTACTATCAAGTTTAACGAAAATTCACTCAGTTCAGAAACTATTACTGGAGAGAACACAGCTAGAATTATCATCTTATATTTCATCACTTTTTCAAGAAAAGCAGACTATAAATATAGTATAAACCAAAATGAATAAAAACAAAGCTTTCTAATAAAATATTTAAATGTTTCTATCATAATTAAAAATATTTTTGTAAAACAAATAAAAAAAAAAAAACAGTATTAATTTTATTAAATCAAGTTTGCCAAAAATTCAATTTGTTTATAGAACTAGAAAAGGCATAAGAAAATATTCTGAAATTTTCATGCAAATATATTCAAACAAAATATGATTTACAAAAATATTAAATTAATAAAATAATAATATAGCATGATATAAATACCATTCTAGAAATTGTGTGTTGCAGAAGATTGAGCATTGTTTAATAAGCACTACAAGAGGTTAACAGTTAAAACAAGAGGTGGAGAGATGGAAAGGAGAGAGAGAGAGAGAGAGAGAGAGAATAGAATGATAAAGGCCATTGTGTGCTGTAAGAGAGGAGAGAGATTTCATCAGATTTTTCCCACATGTTAAATGGAAATGAAGATGAATAAGAGAGTTGAAGTGTAGAAGGAGAGTAAAAGATGAATTGTAAAAGCAAGAGAGAAAATGATGCTGAATGATTCTAAAGGAAACAAAAGAATGTTTTGAAAGTATTTAAAAAGTTTGGGAGGAAATAAGATAGGAGAGAGAGAGTGAATATGTGTCTGTGTGTGATATGAATGATAAAGATGATAATATGATGTAGAATGATTGATAGATGCAATAATACTTTCATTTATTTTTCAAGTCACTTAGAGAGGAATATCAATGAAATAAATGTAAATAGCATTAGGCAATAGATGATTATGGGAATAAAAGAAAACAAATTAGTATAGAAAAGTTGTGATTAATTAATATACTGAAAACTGATAAGGACTACTATCAATAGGATCATGGCTAAACTGAACGAGTGAACAAACATACTATCATCAGTTACAACGTGAAAGTGTAACTCTCTTATGTTGTAACTGATGATAATATGTAGTATATTGAAAACGTTTTTACTGAAAAGTTTATTAAAACAGTCATTTCTTATTTAATTGCTGATTGTGCTTTAATGATATGTGAACTTTGCATATATTATATGTAAGCAGTTTTTAGTTATATGAATTTGATATATGCAGTAATTTATGTTAATATCCTACACTCTGTAAATGGATTAACACTAACACACACACACACTCACACACACACAGTAAAACCCAGTTATAACAAGCATCAAAGGAATGGAAAGATTTGCTCATTATAAACATTATTCATTATTCAGAGAATGTAAAAATATCTACATGCGCATCAATTTTGTATGCCTCTAGGTGGTATATATAATATATATATCATTTAAAGAGGTTAATATACTCTTAAAATATTTTAAATGTCGTGTAGATTTACATTCCTTTTTTTTACTATACTATTTTAATTTTATGATTCTGGCATTTTAAAATGTAATTTTAAACTATGATTGATATTTATAAAAATTTCTGTTTTAAATTATATAAGTTACAATATAGAGAAGGTCATTTTCTATATACATTTATAATATTTCTATTGTTTATATAGTACAGAAGTTTTGATTTATGAGTTCTTACCAAATGAGTTCCCAGTTTGCGAATTATTTTTCAAGTATAAAAGTATTAAAAAAATTGAATATACGACTTTAATTATAATAAATAAATGCTAAGCATTCATTTCATAAATAAGCATTTCAATCCATATATGTAACTATATAATACAGTACAACTGGGTTTATAGCAAACATTCCATTATCTGCTACAAAATTTGAAAAATCAAAATGATAGCCAAAAAGCAGAATAGTGTGCCCACTAGTTTTCCAGAACATTATGTAAATAATTTTACTGCCTTAGGCAGAACTGAGAATAAATCATTCATATTATCATTTACTTAACAATGAAAAATAAAAATTCTTTTAACACTTATATGACAAATATTTTCATTATTATAATAATTTACTTGATTTTAAAGGCTATATTTTCATATTTTCAGATAAATAAATCATTATTTAACCACAAATTATTCATTTTGTTAGCATGTACTTAATTTTATTGTGCTCAAAATTTCATTGATGAGAACAGGACTCTTGATTTTAATTAATGTAATTGTCTCTATGGGAAATTGATTCTTGGTTTAAAAGTTACTACTTTAATAGTAATTTCAAGGTCCAAATTAACTCAAATTCAGGAACAACCTATAAAATGCATAAAGTTTTTTGTTGATTTTTAGTATATTTAATACATTATTATTATCTAAAAAAGCACAACACATTGATGAATTATTGAGTCAGTACACGGATTTGTGCATAGTATTCAGTGTCGACTAGCTCTATTTCAATTTCATCTTTGTGGAAAAATACTATAAGTCTCACACATATATGATTAATTCATCCAAAAAATTTCCATGTAAATCAAAAACCACAGTCCAACAATGCTTAAATTCGATACACACAACTGTGACATTAGAAAACAGAATGGCCATATTGAAATTTATGAGCCTACAAACAAAAAAATTTAGGGCCATAAGTGATATTTTTGTAAAAAAGTAAACTTTAAATTTTCATTGGCATTTTTATATAAATTTGATAAAAATGCATAAATCTATTTTTATCAAATTTATATAAAAATGCCAATGAAAATTTACACAGTTTATTTTTTTACAAAAATATCACTTATGGCCCTATATTTTTTTTGTATAAAAAAATTTAGGGCCATAAGTGATATTTAGCTCTGAAACTGCATAAGTCAAAATCATATATACCAGGAACCTATTATATTTGCAAGTTTTGGTTTTCTAACTTAACTCACTATCAAAAATACCTAAAAGGAAACTCAAAATAAAGGAAAATTTTCTTCAAAAATTTAATAATTGCTAGTGACTACGCACATTATTATAAATTAAGACAAGAAAAATCTTAAGAGGAATATTATATAAAGGAGACCATTTCACAACTGAATACAATTAATAAGTAATTTATAAAATTTGATATTCTAACAAGTATATGGTTATGCACAACAATTTACAATCAAATATTTATTTAATTATTTTTATGTTTAATTCTACAATAAAAAATACTGTAAAAAAATAATAGTTGTACTGTATAGAAAATTGAAAGCATATTACAAAATTTAGAGTTTTAATTTAATTTGATTGTAATTTTGATAGATAAGCATTTTCATATAGAAACAAATGAGGGATACTTTGAGATCTTTCAGATATTCCATATTATATTAAATATATCATTCATATTTTTATCAGTAACAAAAATTATTTGATTCTATTGTTGATGGGGTTGATTTTGCTTGTTAAATCCAAGCTGTTCTTTATAAGTAAGAAATTTTTATATTCATATATATATAATGTGTGTGTGTGTGTGTGTGTGTGTGTGTGTGTGTGTGTGTGTGTGTGTGTGTGTGTGTGTGTGTGTGTGTGTGTGTGGTGTGTGTGTGTGTGTGTGTGTGTGTGTGTGTGTGTGTGTGTGTGTGTGTGTGTGTGTATCATATATATTTGTGTATAAGCCAATCCATATATAAGCCACCCCCACAACTTCAGTTTGAAAATCGGTAAAAATGCGTAAATAGACACCAATATATCAATTTAAAAGATAAAATTTTACTTTACCCGAAGCGATCGAGCACGTCGCACCGCAAACTCCAATCGGTGTTTGTATAGAGCCTCAGATAGGCGACGCCGCGCTGCCTGAAGCGCCGCGAAGCAGAAATTCTCGACAATAATCCAGCTAAAGTGATACAACGCAGTGTGCCAACATAAGATGCTTGGATTGAAACTTTAAATATATACATATAAATAAATTATTATAACACAAAGCAATAACAATTTAGACTCAACTTAAATTCAAACTCACGGGAATAGAGGGCTGAACCACAAGGTATAGCCCAATAGGGAAAGTAGTAGTAGTAGTAGAAGTTTTTATTAAGTAAAGTTTAAAGAAAACTGTCTGTAGGAGTGGACATCACACTAGATGAAAACAGGTAGGGCAACCAGCAGATTGATGGTTTCATGAATGCCTACATCGGAAAGATTATTACGCACTAATCGAGGCCTACCTGTAGTTAACAAATACAGTACTATATTTTCTCAATTCTAATATGCCATTGATTTGCTCATGAATTTCCCCCTTTTTCTCCTACTTTTGATAAACTTAAACATGGAGATATATAATTATTCAAATTTTAACATAAATATAAAATAAAAATGTTGTAAAAGCCCAATTATAATGCAAAGTTTATTTAAAATGTCAACAGTACAAAAACAGAAGCACTCACATTTCAACTTCTGAAATAAAAGTTAATTTTCTATATTGAAAGACTATCATCATCTTGTTTATATTACTAACATATGAAGCATCAGATATATTTATAGTGAATTTTTTTTACTTTATAGTTTGAGTTTCCATATATTGTAAAATGCTATTATAAATTGCGATTGAATTTTTCTAGATAAAAAAAACTTTTTACAATTAATAAACAATATAAAATTTCCATTGTTAATTAAATGTTAAAATAATATATAGTTCATTCATTTCACATTTTATGTATATATACAGGATAGACAGTCTCTTTACACAGTTTTAAAACTGTTGTAGCAGTAAGTGACATGCACAAACATAATTATCAAGGTCAACATCTGTCAACTCGTTAATAGAGGCAGGACAGAAACATTTCACTTTCAAGTTCTTTTTCATATGATCTCTCATTGTTATTCTTGGGATGCCTAACTCTGCAGAAAATTTTGATATTAATTTCATTAATGATTGTTGAATTGAGGTCAAGGGTATTGTCTGATAAAATAATTTATTCACCTTACATTAATACAATCAAATAAAGTAACTTTATATTATTTTATTGAAATGTAAAGGGAATTTCCACCCACCCTGTACAATGCATAATGTTATTTTTAATATTGTTTATGCTGACAGACCATATTGCTGGAGATCACTATATCAAGTAGACATGGTTATTTCCAATATTTTCAATCTAGTTTGTGCAATCTTTGATACTTCTTTATTGATCAGAACTGTCAATGATTATAATGCACTTATCCTTATCTAGGACATTATATTTGCACTTTTACTGATTATCATGTATTAGAAATATTTCCATTTCATTAAGTGTGGCAAAATTTCTTTTGTGCGTTTTATTTTGATTTCATTTTTTTTAAAATCTTTTTCTTATTATTTGAATATCTTGTAATGCTTTGAATAATGGTTTATACTGGGAAAATCCTGTTATTTCCAATTTTAGCAATGATTTGTTTCTTATTTAATTACAACTAACCAATTAACAGAAATTAATATACTCACAGACAAATTGCTTTAATCAGATGCTGTACAATTTATTTGGACATTAATCTTATAAAAAGCATCCAATTTTAAAGCAATTACAGAAAATATTCATTTTAAAATAGAGGGGAAAAATATATCATCTTATATTTTGTTTATGCATTTAAAAAAACGAATTGTTTATTATGATGAAATATAAAAACAAAATTACCATAAGACATATAAAATACTGTACTGAACAGTAGTGGCCATTTTAAATCCCATTACATTATCAGTTTCTGAATGATGTAAATTTTAAGTATTTGTTAGTAGTATGATAGGACAGAGTTATGTTATAATGGGGATAGGTAATAAAATTGATTGTACATTATAATGAAAATATATTAAGTGAGTGTATTTTAAGTGGGATATATGTGTGGATATATTTTAAGTGGATTATATATAACACGTTTTTATGATATTAGCAAAGTAATTGGGAAATATTATAGAATTGGTTCATTTATCAATATATTTATGTTTTAGATGCTATGTTATTTTTAAACTTACTATCACTTAAAGCATAATTTAGTGTTAAGGTAAAAAATTTTTTAAGTTGTGAATTTTAAATGAAATGTTAAAAATATTATATTAATGAAGTTTAAACAAGGTTTTGTATTTTTGTATGAACAACATACATAATGTTATTCAAAGTTAAAGATGATTATGTATTAGATTGATATATATATATATCAATCTAATACATAATCATCTTTAACTTT
>AYEL01090268.1:0-33191 GCA_000484575.1 Olivierus martensii | reverse complement strand
AATTTCAATTTAAAATTGTTAAAAGTATATTTATTATGTTGTTGTCTTTTAAAATTGATACTATGTTATACGGTTTCGTTTATAACTGTTAATAGTTTATTTTTGTTACAATTTTATATATTTTAAAATACTGTTTTTACAAAACGTCATGTTGTTTACGTTTAGCATCGTATAGCTGTTACCATAGCAACACAGCTGCCTGTTTCCTTTTTTTGTGTTTAAATTTATTCTTTAGAACGAACTGCCTGAAGATGGCGTTATAGTCGAAAACGTTTGTGATATTTTAAATAAATGTGTTTATTTTATCTTACTCAACTGCGATTAGTGCTGTTTATGTTTATCTTGACTTGATAGTACTAAAACAAATTTTTATTAAAAAATATATTATTCAAAATCTGTTTTAGTTTTTGAATTGTTTAAAATAGTAAATTATTTAATAATAACATTAATTTTCCAAAATAAATCTTACACAAATGCGATCAGCTGATGTTTAGTACTTAATGGAATTTGAGAATGGAATCCAGGGATTTGTTGAGTATCTAATTCATTCAAATGTAATAAATCAGGTTGAAGAGAGAATACACCATTAGGATGCAAACATACAAATGCTTTTTCCTATAACAGAAATAATAATATATTAATTGCAATATATTTGTGTGTAATATTTATATTTAATAATATTTAATATTTATTTATTATTACATATACACATACAAGTTGATTCAAAAAGATTGTGCCAAAATTTATAGGCTTATAGAGGATATAAAATTCTGAGTAAAAAGTCTAGTTGTGTTATTTGATTTGAGGCTTCTGTTTAAAAGATAGAATGCATGAAATTTCAGTATCAAAAAATATTTTTAAAATATGTTTATTTGCATTTTTTAAATCATATATAAATTTTAAGTACATAAAAACTATAATAAAAAATTAAAGCATCGAGAACAGATTGTTTATTAAATTATCAATAGATTATTTAAACGAAACATAATTTCTTTACAAATGCAGTATTCATTTTTGAAAAAATTCCTAACTTTTCCTGGTTTCTAGTTGTATATTGGTGCAGCAGAACATCTGTACAAAACTTTTCTACATACAGATGTCCATCCAAAGTTATTTTTTCAAATAGTGAGGGCCTTTTTTCAAGAAATTGGATCCTTTTTACCTGTTATCAGTGATTTTGGTTTAATCAGACCTTGAATATCTGCTGCTAAAGAACAAGTGCTTAATAGGATGGTGGAGGCTCCAGAAACTACACAAGAGAAGTAGCTTCAACAACAGGCATTTCACAATTAACAGTTTAGAAATTTGCATTTTTTAAATCATATATAAATTTTAAGTACATAAAAACTATAATAAAAAATTAAAGCATCGAGAACAGATTGTTTATTAAATTATCAATAGATTATTTAAACGAAACATAATTTCTTTACAAATGCAGTATTCATTTTTGAAAAAATTCCTAACTTTTCCTGGTTTCTAGTTGTATATTGGTGCAGCAGAACATCTGTACAAAACTTTTCTACATACAGATGTCCATCCAAAGTTATTTTTTCAAACAGTGAGGGCCTTTTTCAAGAAATTGGATCCTTTTTACCTGTTATCAGTGATTTTGGCTTAATCAGATCTTCTTGAATATCTGCTGCTAAAGAACAAGTGCTTAATAGGATGGTGGAGGCTCCAGAAACTACACAAGAGAAGTAGCTTCAACAACAGGCATTTCACAATTAACAGTTTAGAAAATTCTTCATGAGAACAAACTGTATCCATATCATATCCAACATGTACAGGGCCTTTTGCAAATTGATTTTCAACTAAGAGTTATATTTTGTTGATGATTTTTACAATAATGTGCTGACTCTCACTTTGTTGCTAATGTGCTATTTATTGATGAATTGAATTTCATGCAAGATGCTGAAATTATTATTATATGAAGAAATTATTACAATATTTATAATTTTGATCACCAATTACCTAAGATATAATAATGAACCAAATCTAGTGCATTTAAAACTCTTCAATAATATATCTTAGATGGAATATTTAACATTAAATTTCATATATTTTCTATTTTTCCATGCATTTTTGTAATCAGTTAAGATAAAAATTACTTGATCATTTTTTTAAATAGGTGGCATTTCACAATTAACAGTTTGGAAAATTCTTCATGAGAACAAACTGTATCCATATCATATCCAACATGTACATGGCCTTTTGCAAATTGATTTTCAACTAAGAGTTATATTTTGTTGATGATTTTTACAATAATGTGCTGACTCTCACTTTGTTGCTAATGTGCTATTTATTGATGAATTGAATTTCATGCGAGATGCTGAAATTATTATTATATGAAGAAATTATTACAATATTTATAATTTTGATCACCAATTACCTAAGATATAATAATGAACCAAATCTAGTGCATTTAAAACTCTTCAATAATATATCTTAGATGGAATATTTAACATTAAATTTCATATATTTTCTATTTTTCCATGCATTTTTGTAATCAGTTAAGATAAAAATTACTTGATCATTTTTTTAAATAGGTAGTGATTTTTGTTATAATCAAGAAATTGTTCATTATAATTATAAAATTTTTATATGTACATCAAACTTGGAATTAATATTTACTAATTATAGATGTGATCTCATTTCTATGCTCATTATAAATAAGTTTAACTGTATTTTCTCATCAATGTGAACTATTTAAGATGCACGAAATAAAATATCAATACATCAGCAAACATAATACTGAACTTCCATGATATTCAGTAATGGGTCAAAGAAAATCTGAACTAAATGTAATTCTGGTTGCATATGTAGTGGGCTACATCTCGTGACCGTGATAATTCGGATTTAAGCACAATAATTCGAATTTTGGTATCAAATTATAAACCGAAATAAATCGAAAATCGCAATAATCGAAACCGCGATAATCGAGGTATTCTTGTATTTAAGATGCATGAAATAAAATATCAATACATCAGCAAACATAATACTGAACTTCCATGATATTCAGCAATGGGTCAAAGAAAATCTTCATTCAATTTCATCAATCTTGGCATCAACAATTTTATGTTAATGTTTGGCCAGGCATTGTTGCAGATCATTTGATTGGACTCTACTTTTTACCATAAGGCTCAATTGCCAAAACTACAGACATCTTTCTCCCTGGTTGGAAAGGGGTATAAAATATGCAAAAAAAACTACAGACATTTTTTGGAGGAAGAATTCGGTCCATTGAAGATGTCCCAGTGGAAGTCCACAGCCAAATATTAATTATGCATGATGGTGCACCAGCACATTTTAATCATACTGCCTGAAGCTTTCTTAATGCAAAATTTTTAAATCAGTGGATTGGCAGAATAGGACTTAATTTTTTCTGTTAATGTTTGGCCAGGCATTGTTGCAGATCATTTGATTGGACTCTACTTTTTACTATAAGGCTCAATTGCCAAAACTACAGACATCTCTCTCCCTGATTGGAAAGGGGTATAAAATATGCAAAAAAACTACAGACATTTTTTGGAGGAAGAATTTGGTCCATTGAAGATGTCCCAGTGGAAGTCCACAGCCAAATATTAATTATGCATGATGCAGCAGCACATTTTAATCATACTGCTTGAAGCTTTCTTAATGCAAAATTTCCAAATCAGTGGATTGGCAGAATAGGACTTAATTGTATGGTCTGCATGTTCTCTCAATTTAAATCTGTTGGAGTTCTTTCTGGGGGGATGTCTCAAGGCTCAAAGATATGCTATCTGGTTGTTAATGCTGAAATTCTACAAAATTGTACTATAGAAGGTTTGAAAATGTCTATCAATCTATAAGAAGACATTGTACAACTTGCATCACTGCTCAAGGGAACTATTTCAAACATTTCATTTAACATTATTAATTAGTTAAAATTGCCTTACTTTACATTTTTGTTAATTTAAGCCAATAAACTTAATTTTTTTCTTATTTCTCATGTATTATTTTGTTAATTTAAGCCAATAAACTTAATTTTCTTCTTATTTCTCATGTATTAAAATGGAAATGACATCACAAATCTTTCACGTGTTATATCTTTTAAATGAAGCCTCAAATCAAACAATACAACTAGACTCTTTTATTCAGAATTTTATCCTCTACAAGTCTGTAAATTTTGGCACCTTTTATATATATATAGTATGTAATATTTAGATACAGTAGACTCCCTATTAACCAGAATAGTTGGGAAATTAATTTCCACAGATAACTGATTCACAAGATAATCTACAAATTTTTCAAAAATATCTGAATTATGGACAATATGCATTTAATATTAAAAAATAAATAAATTGCTTACACACATATTCAAATGCTCTAATATTTATTGAAAAAAAAAACAAAAAATTTATTTATTTGTAGCAAGAAATTATTACAATATTTATAATTTTGATTCTAATTTTGATCACCAATTACCTAAGATATAATAATGAACCATATCTAGTGCATTTAAAACTCTTCAATAATATATCTTAGATGGAATATTTAACATTAAATTTCATATATTTTCTATTTTTCCATGTATTTTTATAATCAGTTAAGATAAAAATTATTTGATCATTTTTTTAAACAGGAAATGATTTTTGTTAAAATCAAGAAATTGTTCATTATAATTATAAAATTTTTATATGTACATCAAACTTGGAATTAATATTTACTAATTATAGCTGTGATCTCTTTTCTATGCTCATTATAAAAGTTTAACTGTATTTTCTCTCAATGTGAACTATTTAAAATGTACGAAATAAAATATCAATAAATCAGCAAACATAATATGTATTATGAAAAATGTAATTATAGATGTGATCTCATTTCTATGCTCATTATAAATAAGTTTAACTGTATTTTCTCTCAATGTGAACTATTTAAAATGTACAAAATAAAATATCAATAAATCAGCAAACATAATATGTATTATGAAATATCAGTGATTCAGAAACTCTAATGTGCAAATTTCACTGAAAATTAGCAAGTTGATTACTTAACTGGTGGATTTGTTTTATTATTTTGCATTTGTCAGATAAAATGAAATGATATCTATGAGGTCAGAACAGGAGATGTGCTAGCTGTTGGTTGTTTATAGATACTTTTGATATGTTAGAATTCTGCAAGAATGAAAAGATAAAAGAAAAATCTGAAAAAACAGTTTGCAGAATGCATATAAAAATATCATAATCTTTCTAGTTATACGACAGAAAATGAATAACTATTTTTAGAAGATTAATGTATTCTGCATTTTTCAATCCAGCAGTTGCTGGTCAGGTAAAGAGTATTGATGCTGTCTTTGTCAGTAAATAAAAGTAAAGATTCCATTTTCTGATATGTGAATCTGATAGCTTAGATAATAATATTAGAATAACAGGAGTATTTTCATTGTCATATGATTAGTACTATTTAGCAAATATAGTAGTACAGTAAATTCTTTTGAGATCTTGTTAGCAATAAAGATAAAATTTCCAGACTTTACTGAAGCAATCTACTACTACAACAACATTCTAACAAATAGTGTACATGCTAAAAGATTTTTCACTAAATATACTTTAATTGCAATAGATAGGAAAATCAGGAAAACTAATGAAGGATAATGTAGAAATTTATTCTATGGTATTATTTTATAGATTTGTAAATTGTTTTATTGCATAATTTAAAAGTTATTATGTTCAATAAATAAGTCTAAACTGAAACTAGAATGCATAAACAAACTGAATTTGAATGCATTAAATAATAATTTACCAAACCTTCCATGTTATTTGAGTTTTTGATTATCTTAGATAAACAGGACTCTATTGTATGTCAAAATTATAATTTCTTACCTTAGTATGAAATAGTTGATCAGAATCAGTTTTATATGAATTATGTTCATCAGATAATGCCAACTGAGGATATAAACCACTGCAGAGAATTAATTTTAATAGAACAAAGTCTTTGTAAGTATAAGTCTGACTTGATTCCATTAAATCCTAAAAAATTATCAATATTATATTTATTAATATTATATAAAATTTGATTTATTGTATTTTCATAATTAATTATCAATTTTATACATACAGACTAGAGAATTATAAACCAACCAATGAGAACATTAGAATTATAAGAAATTCAGAATGAAAAATTACTGCTTATATTTGCATATGCTTACATTGAGTCTATTCAATATCAGAAGCAGAGTTTATAGATTTTTTAATGCATTTTTAACTTCTGATTGTACAATATTTTAGTTATTTAGGATAGCAGATTCCAAACTTTAATAGTGTCACAGTATATAATGAATACTATATTTTCAACCTTTCTCTTAAGACAAAATATTAATTATTTTTTTTATCATTAATTGTAATTACAAATTGAATTTTTGAATCTATTTTTCATCATAATTTGCATATTATACATCTGATTAAAAAAATTTTATAAAAAAGTAAAAATTTCTTCTTAGTTGGAAATTGTTACAATATATACACAAAAATATATCAGAAAACATGATAAAATTAGAATCAGAAGTTAAATTTCATATATTATGTGATTTAGTGCCCATTAAAGTTGAAGAATATTAAGAAAGAAGAAGATGATTATAGGTCATGTTTTAATGCACTTGTTTGCATGCCACTCTCACATACCATTTGGAGGTGGTGTGTCTTGGACTATCCCAATTCATAAAATCCACCTCATTTATAAATGAAACAGGAACCAAACTTGTTTTAATGTTGGGAAAGATTTATCATTATCTGAAATACAATCCTTTGTTTGTTTACATGATTTTGATAAGGAAGTATCAAATTACATAAAAATTTATTAAAAATCAACAGAATAACATCAAAAATGATTTTTTCTGCATTATAAAGAAGACACTTGACAGAAAACAAAACTTTTATTCAATCAGATTTATATTAAAAAATAGAAAAATTTTTTTAATAAAGATGCAGACATGTTTATAAATCAAACACATTCAGAAAATGATGCTCCCACTTCCTGATTAAGTGCATCATAGTGCTGAACCTAAAAATAGACTGAGCACAAGTAACAAAATAATGCCAATTGACTAATCAAAATCCATTTAACTAGGGGATTTACGGAATTCAAATAATCCTAATCTAGCCAAACTTCCTCCAGCGGTTTATGCCGATAATTCCTAAATTATATACATCCCAATCTTCAGTTACAATAAGTCGTGAATTTTATTTCTGTTACTACTACTTAAAACAAAATTTTGAAATTTTGTTTTAAGTAGTAACACAAATATATTGGAAAATAGATGCTTGCAAAATGCATTTCGGCCTGTAGGCCCTCTTCAGTTACAATAAGTCGTGAATTTTATTTTTGTTACTACTACTTAAAACAAAATTTCAAAATTTAGTTTTAAGTAGTAACAAATATATTGGAAAATAGATGTTTACATTGAAAAAGTAGAAAATAAAAACCGAATGTGGGTTTGCTTTAGTGTATTCATGTAAAGCTCAAACTTTTCTAATGTATTAATTAATTAAATTACAGTTAAAATGTATTTCCTTTTTGTCAGTATGAACAATTTAGATTGGGATAACAAGAAATGTATAGAAATAATTATAAGAAAAATAAAAGGAATAAGTATTGTTAATAATAACAAAGGTAATTCTTGTCTTAGAAATAAGTTTAATGAATCTTTGAAGTGAAAGTTAAATATTTAAATTTGTTTATTATAAGGGAATGGCAATTTTGAAATTTTATTTTTGAAGAATGGCAATTTTGAAATTTTGTTTTAAGTAGTAGTTACAGAAATAAAATTCATGACTTATTGTAACTGAAGAGGGCCTACAGGCCGAAATGCATTTTGCAATTGTGAATTTTATAATTGTCATAGAATTTAATATAATTTGAGAATTTTATAAATTTAATTTGTAAATTGTTAAAAGTATAAAATGTAAATTGTAATTGCCAAAAATTTTAATACAACTTTAGAACTTTGTAATTGCCAAAAAATTTTTAATGTAATTTAAGAACTTCATAAATTTAATTTGTAAATTGTTAAATATATATTGTAAATTGTAAATAATAAATACATGATTAAAAGATTTTAATATTTATTCCCATTTGCCAACATGCACTGAGATGTAGTGATAAAAGTATCTGTTGCTAAAAAGAGATAGATACAGAAATTATTCTAATATAATTAAACATATATCACTTCTAGAATTTATTACTTATAATACAATAAAAGATTAATAAAATTAATTAAAAGCATACAAATTATTTTCAGTGACTTTCTTTAAACAAAGACACTTAATTGATTATGGCTAATCAGTACAATTTCAGATATAAAAAACAATTATTTTATTAGATTTTATCAATAATTAACAATAGTATTAGTAACTAAATTATCATTACAATATATGGCATATCAAAAAATACACCCAAAAAATGTTAGTATTAGTAACTAAATTATCATTACAATATATGGCATATCAAAAAATACACCCAAAAAACAAACAAGATAATTTTTTTTACAATGAGGAACAAATATCACAGATGGTATTCCAAATTTAAAAGAGTACATTACGTGCTTTATATTGCTTACTGCATGAAATGAACTTTAAATACAAAATACTGTATAAGATTGGTTTAATTAATTAATTACACTATTATCAAATTGATTCTTTATTTAAAAGGTTTCAGAAAGATTATTAGATGATGCTATTTATTCTTATTTAAAAAACAATGTTCAAAAAAGGTTATTTGAATAATTTTTTAATCAAATATTAATAAAACTCTTTATTTAAAAGGTTTCAGAAAGATTATTAGATGATGCTATTTATTCTTATTTAAAAAAGGTTATTTGAATAATTTTTTAATCAATTATTAATAAAACTTTAAATATATTGGGCAAATGTATAGAACAATAAATGATAATTTGCTGAATGAATCCAAGAGTTGAAACAAGATCCTGGTTGACCAAGGAAAGGAGCAAGAATAAAAACTGTCATTGAAGGCACTGGTATTAGTAACTACCCCATATAGGACAACATGTGAATAAACTGGTGATACAGATAAAATAGTCCCAGTAGGGAAGGCAACACACTTAGGAAAGTATTTGCATACATTTTTCATATTTCATTATTTAAAAAAATTAAACATGTAACTACCCCATATAGGACAACATGTGAATAAACTGGTGATACAGATAAAATAGTCCCAGCAGGGAAGGCAACACACTTAGGAAAGTATTTGCATACTTTTTTCATATTTCATTATTTAAAAAAATTAAACAGAAGTTACAATATTTCAATATTAAAAATTTTCAAAAATTTATTTTAATTGATAAAATGCTTACCTCCTTCATCTGGCTTTAATCTTCCAGCCATCATTCGAATAAATGTTGTTTTCCCTGTTCCATTTTCACCCAACATAACAATAATTTCGGAATCTGTAAATGTGCCTGGATCTACTGATAATTCAAAGTCACCTAGTAAAACAAATATATATATACTGGATATTTTAATAATTAATTTGAATATATGTTCAGAAATATTTAAAAATATATAATTCAATGGAGGATATCATAATTATTAATTAGACTAAATAATCAACCTGAAATGATAAATGAAAATATTAACATTTTTTAAATAAATATAATAAAGTTCATTTCATGATAAAGTATATAAATATTGATGATAAACTTATTAACATTAGCATTATTAGTTATCAAATTCTTCTGGTTATTTCACTGATTATAAAATGTTTTAAATTTTATATTGTTCCAAATTTAAATTTTCGTATATCAAATACATAAAATTATTTGGCAATTATGAATTTTTAGAATAATTATATAAGAAATTACTGTGCAGCCACTCCCCAACTTATGTAATATATGACTTATATAAATTTGATTTTATGTAAGATATTTTCTGTAACTTTTTAAAAATTTTAGTTTATATTTAGTAGTTAGTAGTTTAGTAGTTAATATTTAGTTTACATTATTAATACTTTGAGTGCCTTTGCTATGTATAGACATCATGACCTAATTACATGTGCGCCATTGATGTGTACAAATGTCAAAACAAATGATAAAAAAAGCAATAAAAAAGAATTAAAAAATTTAATTCTATTTTGTTAATCCAGCTATTGCAAATCAGTTTTTCCTATTGATTACATGAAACTGATGGTTCCAAAATTTTTTCAGTTGCCAAAAACATTTTTAAAAATTACATGTAAACAAACATTGTTTATAATTGAACCATTTGATATAATTTGGATTTTTTTTAATCTATCTTGCAGATTTTTTAGTCTAATACAGAGGTTCCCAAAGTGCGGTCTTCAAACCCTAGAAATGTGGCCTGCTTAATCTATCTTGCAGATTTTTTAGTCTAATACAGAGGTTCCCAAAGTGCGGTCTTCAACCCCTAGAAATGTGGCCTGCAATGTCAATCACCTGCGATCTTGAATTCATAGAAATAATTTACATTTTTACAAAAAATAAATTTTATCATATAATTAAGTTCAGTTAAAAAAATGCATGTATAAGGGTGCTAAAAAAACTTTCTCAATCATGAGTATTAATAAGTCTAAATTGAGAATCAAAATAAACTGATAACTTTTACAGTGTTAAGAATACATTCAACTGACTTAGAACCAAGGCTTAATAAATATTATTAAAAGAAAACAGTATTAAGAATACATTCAACTGACTTAAAACCAAGGCTTAATAAATATTTTTAAAAGAAAACAACAACTGCACTAGTCACACGTTTCAGATTGATGAATTTATTATTTTTTCTTTTTTTATTTGAAATTATTTAGTTACTTTTTTAATTATTTTTGAAATGTGTTATTTTAAACAGTTTGCAATAAAAAGTAATTATTGTCATAAATAAAGAATGATTATGCAATAAAATTAATATAAATCTTTCCCTTGTGTCTAACTTTTTATCTATTTGAACATATTTTTCCATAACACTTTTTTGGCCTGCCAAATATTTTGGAATTTACAATTTGGCCCACCTAGGCAAAACTTTGGGAACCCCTGTTCTAATATATCAAAGTTATTCCAATTTTGGGATAAAATAAATGATATTTTTGAAATTTTAAGTAAAAATCAAATTTTTTGTACGATGAGCTATAAAATAACAAAAACTGAAAAAATATTGTATATAATAGGAAAGTATTGGTTAATTTATTCAAAGTTATTCCAATTTTGGGATAAAATAAATGATATTTTTGAAATTTTAAGTAAAAATCGAATTTTTTGTACGATGAGCTATAAAATAACGAAAACTGAAAAAATATTGTATATAATAGGAAAGTATTGGTTAATTTAATTAAAATAAATGAAAATATAGCTTAATCATTCATTTTTTTAATTTCATTGAAATTTAGGAGAAAATTACGAAGAACAAAACAAACACCCTGCAATCATTTAAATAGTTATGGCACGTTTACTGCTTTATAGCAGTCACTCACTTCTCAGGAAATTGCAGCCAAACTACTTTAATCCACAGCATGTGATATTGAATGGGTTGCTACAATAAACCATCTGTGGTCCAATTAGAGCAACAGAGAATATTGCAACTGTATATGCAAGAGACAAGACCATTTTATGTTACAATTTTTTTGATATAAATTTATAAAAAGTATCACTAAAAATTGCACAAATGATGTAAGAACAAGTTAATAAAAACAACATTTCATTGAATTTATGTAATTTTTTAAATAATTATATAATGTAACTTCATTCAACAAAACTTAATACTTGATTTTTTATAAATTATTTCTGAAAATTTCAGCTGAATTTCTTCATTCATGGCTTATTTTTTCAGAGGAGATAAGTTTTAAATAATTATATAATATAACTTCATTCAACAAAATTTAATACTTGATTTTTTATAAATTATTTCTGAAAATTTCAGTTGAATTTCTTCATTCATGGCTTATTTTTTCAGAGGAGATAACACTATCTAAAATATCAACCATTTCATTGGATGCCTAAGATTTCATATAAAAAAAATTGTTTTCAGTGATCTCATATAAAGAACAAAAACTTGTGAAAGAAATAAAAACTAAAAAAAATGTTTATATAGTTAGAAAGAGGGCAAAATCACTGTAAATTTTGAAAATTTCAAAAGATTTGGAAATTGAAATGTGCAGTACTTAAGGGGTTAAAACTTTATATTATTTGATTTGTTCACGTTTTTGTGTAATGTTTGCAGATCTTAAGTATCATATTACTGGTATGATATCATTCCATATTACATTATCATTTTTAGTTAGGGAATAATATAGCAATATAATATTGTATAGATATAATTATTATAGTCACCTAGTAAGGTAGGAGTTTTTCATCCAGAATTTTTGTTAAAAAATTTTTCAGACTTATGTAAAATCTGACTTAAACTTTATGAAAAGCATTCTTACCTTAGTCAGAGAATGGTTGTTTTTACTTGAATATAACTTAAATTTGTTTTTCACTTTTCACTGGCTAAAAATGTCCATCATCACAGAATTAAGCATTATTCTTAATTAAAAATGCAACATAAAAAGTAATTTTGCATATCAACCAAGTGTTTACTGTATATTTCCTCTTTTCTTTCTTAATTTTGATAGCAATAAGATTGAGGAAAATTATGAAATCTTATTGTAATATGGAATAAATACAGTAAAATCCAAATATAAGGCAAAGTTTTCAAAAAATAAATTATAAAAGCAGAGTTGACTTATAAAACAATATTCTTTATTGGAAGTTCTGCTATTTTATTTACAGTTCCAACACGTTAAGCACTGTATAGATTTATATTACATTCTTTACTGGATCATTTGAGTTTCCTCATATTACAAATATATGATAAATCAAGCACTAAATTGCAGGAAACCTTTTTTCCATAACATTTTCAACTTAAAAATAGCATTTTCAACATTAACAATCATCTATTATATTATTTAATTTGAATCATCTAATCCATTGTCAAGTTTGGACTGCCTTAATTTTCCAAATCTGATTTCCTAACCAATAATTTTTTGTATAGGGTTCCGCATCCCTCCTAATTTATGTTTACTTCATTTGTCCTGTTATCCTGTGCTGCTAATTTATAATTTGGGAAGTCCCCTTATAATGTTTTTGACGTATTTTCGTACTGCGAAGCTTGGGTGTAAACCCAAGACTCCGTTAAAGTTCAGTCCCTGTGCCCCCTCTGTCTTGCCTTCTACTGGCCATAGTGATTTTAATGTCAATTAAAAATAGCATTTTCAACATTAACAATCATCTATTATATTATTTAATTTGAATCATCTAATCCATTGTCAAGTTTGGACTGCCTTAATTTTCCAAATCTGATTTCCTAACCAATAATTTTTTGTATAGGGTTCCGCATCCCTCCTAATTTATGTTTACTTCATTTGTCCTGTTATCCTGTGCTGCTAATTTATAATTTGGGAAGTCTGACCCCTTATAATGTTTTTGACGTATTTTCATACTGGGAAGCTCGGGTGTAAACCCAAGACTCGTTAAAGTTCGGTCCCTGTGCCCTCTCCATCTTGCCTTCTACTGGCCGTAGTGATTTTAATGTAAATTTTAAATTCAGTGTTACCGACCCAATCAATACACACGTTCATGTGTGTATTGATTGGGTCGGTAACCACTGTAATGGAGTATTTACTTGAACAGCTTCAAGTAAATGCTCCATTACAAAATCTCAAAAAATGTATTTATTAAAGATAAACAAGCTAGTAAACTTACAATGGTTACAATATAACTTGATATAATGTCCCGTCGACAAAAGAATTTCTTTAAGCAAACTTCTTGCTTCCAATTATTATTTATTAGGACAACAAACACGTAAGTCCACCAATAACAAAAGACGATCCATAGCAACATAGTTGGGTAAACGAAGATGGGACACAAAAGAATTTCTTTAAGCAAACTTCTTGCTTCCAATTATTATTTATTAGGACAACAAACATGTAAGTCCACCAATAACAAAAGACGATCCATAGCAACACAGTTGGGTAAACGAAGATGGGACATCTTATGCCACTCAACAGATATATTCTTATACTGTATTTAATTAGCATAAGATGAAACGGAAAATAAAGTTCATTTTGAAAGCTTATTAAAGATGAGTTATTTCCTTTTCTTTTATCACACTTCATAATAAAATGTTGATGACAATCTTTCTTCTTTTTCTTTAATAATAAATTTTCCAACATATGACAAACAAACTATGAACGAGAGTAAGTAAAGATGGCAACAACCACATACCTCCCTCCTCTATGCAGATAACGGTTTCCTTGATTCCCTGATTATTTTTCCGTAATTTTAATAATTTTAATAGCCATAATATTATAATGTAGGACCTTTTCTTCTGAATCGTTACAATTATCATTATGATTACTTTGTTAAATTATTTTATTTTAAAATTTAGATGTTTCAGATTATCAGAGAAACAAAACAGCCAATACTATATTTGATGATCAATGCAAAAGTCAGTATCCTAGATTATTGGCAAAAAATAATCAGCTGGTTATACTGTCAACTATAAGCTTGTTTATATGAATTTATTATTATTGGCAAAAAATAATCAGCTGGTTATACTGTCAACTATAAGCTTGTTTATATGAATTTGGAAATCTGCCAGAGCCTTGGTAGTCTTTCAATTTTTTTAGTTTTATTTAAAATATAAGTAATTTGATGGTTATGATTCTAAACTAGCCAAAGCTAGCTTCCCCAGCTGTTTATTTTTGAATTAACTGCCAAATTAATAATTATTATAAATTTACGCTACGGTGCCACCATCTGTCGGATTAATAATTATTAATTTAAATTTAGGCTAAGGTGGCGCCATCTATTATTTAATAATTGAACTTTAATTTTTACTAATTTCCCAAAATTAAAAATTTGCCTTGGCCTAGAATCGAACCAGGGACTTCGGGTTACTGTCCCGACACCTTACCAGCTAGACTACCAAGGCTCTGGCAGATTTCCAATTTCGGGATGTATATAATTTAGAGATTATTGGACTTATGCCAACACCAGTGCTCCCGGATGGGCTAGACCTAGCCACGGGTCCTCCATGACAAATCCGGGCAGACAGACTTGTCTTAAGTCAGATAACTAATCATAATGGGCTAGACCTAGACATATCCCTATGGCTAGGTCTAGCCTGTCCGGGAGTGCTGGTGTTGGCGTAAGTCTAATCTCTAAATTATATACATCCCGAAATTGGAAATCTGCCAGAGCCTTAGTAGTCTAGCTGGTAAGGTGTTGGGACAGTAACTCGAAATCCCGGATTCAATTCCAGGCCAAGGCAAATTTTTAATTTTGGGAAATTAGTAAAAATTAATGTTCGATTATTAATTAATAGATGGCGCCACCTTAGCCTAAATTTAAATTATTAATTATTAATTATTAATCTAACAGATGTGGCACCGTGGCGTAATTAAAAATTAATTATTAATTTGGCAGTTAATTCTAAAATAAACCGCTGGGGGAAGTTTGGCTAGATTAGGATTATTTAAATGCCAATTGATTCATTCAGCATCAGCTGATGTGTGTATCACTCCTAAAAATTACTTTAATACTTTAATCTTAGTAAAAATAGGTTTGTTATATCAAGAAACATATTTCCTGAATAAATTTACTGTACAGAATATTAATCAATAAATACAAACCTGAACTTGTAATTTGTCATTTGATATCTGAAATTCTATATCTTTAATATCAATTTCATCATCTTCACTTTCATTATTTATAACAAATTCACTATCTAATTTTAACATCTTTGAAGATTTTGAAGCATGATGAAAACTACGTTTTAAATTTCTTAAATGCTTTAACTCTCCATGTCTATGAGAACGTTGAGTACTTGTACTTGATTGTTTTTTATTAATAATCAATCCTGAATCCTAAAATTCAAATAATAATTAATATCATAATCATAAAATAAATTATAATTAAAAATAATGTTCAATTAATGAAAGAAAAAAGAATAAATTTATTTTAAAAATGGAGAAAACATTTTTAATTTGTAAAATTATAAAAATTATCTTGCATTGTTTCAACTTCTCCTTCAAAACTAGTTTTCAGAAGAATATTGGAAAAAAAATTATTTATTAAACAAATAATATTTGTTATATTGTAGTTTAAATTAAAATATAAATATCATTATTAAATACAGACGTTCCTTAACTTACATCAATATGTAGTTGCATAAAGATTCCTTGACTAAAACAAAGCTATAATGCAGAGATACAAACATTTTTCTACTAATTTCATCATTTATCAACATACACGTGTTTTATGGACTTATTAGATTAGTTTCAATTAACAAGCTGTAGACCTGGATTTCTGAAAACTGAAGATATGGGACTCAAAATCAAATTGAGATTTCCAAGATCATAAGCAACTGCTTTATCATGCAACTTATATACTTATTCTTTAACATAAATATTTTCAATGTTATATCTTTGTAACACAAAATAGGATACTATTTTAGTATTGTATAGGGTATGCTTTGACATACATTTTGATTTATATAAGATTTCAAAGAATGATCCACTTACATAAATTAGGGATTGCCTGTAATAGCAATTTGCTTGTTATTTAAAAGTTAATAAACTTAATAAAATGTAAACAGGTATTCTTCATTAATATGGTAAGTTCCAGATTAATCATAAAACAAATTACTGTCTTTTTTTTTCTTACCAATACAAGTAAAAGCCTAAAATATATCTACACCAGTACTTCTCAAACTTTTCATTCATGACCCCATTTTTCATTACGAGATTTTTCACGACCCCAAGTATTAAATATTTTCATTCACGACCCCATTTTTCATTATGAGATTTTTCGCAACCCCAGGCGTGTCAAACTTTTTTCCTTCACGACCCCATTTTTCATTACGAGATTTTTCGCGACCCTAATTCACGACCCCATTTTTCATTATGAGATTTTTCGTGACCCCATTTTTTATTACGAGATTTTTCGCAAACTTTTTTCATTCATGACCCCATTTTTCATTATGACATTTTTCCCGATCCCAGGTATTAAATATGAAATAAAACATACAAATACATAAATCATTTATACACATATATTAAATATGAAATAAAACGTACAAGTATATAAGTCATTTACACACTTGTTAAGATGAACACAATCAACCAACCACAGCAATAGTCCAAACAGTTAATATTGGACATTTGTGAAATTACATATAAACTGAAATTCAAGTATTTGAATTTAATTTTAGCGACCCCAAATGGGGTCATGACCCATAGTTTGAGAAGCACTGATCTACACTATCATTTATTAAGTGTACAATAGCACTGGACTTAAAAATAGATGGAGCACAAGTAACAAAATAATGCCAGTCAACTTATTTAGAGTCAATTGATGTATGTATCATCCCCAAAAAAGTACCTTAACACTGACCTTTAGTATGATGATATATAATCATCAGTGCTTGCATATCATCAGTATGGATACTGAAGATATGTCAACAGTGATTATCTTAAAATTAATTATAAATATTTTTCTCCCAATCTCAATAGATTGCATTTTTTTCTTATAGCTATATTTTGAAAAAAACCTGCTCATTAAAATTATACCTATCAAGATTGACAATATTTCATTTTTTCATAATTATTTTTATATTTTTATTTACAGAAATATACACCGTAAATAAACTGTTCACCATAAATTAATAATTTCTAATATATCTTTCCTTTCATCACACAAATAATACAGAGCAGTTATAAATTAGGTGACTACTGACAGCTCCATGGACTGGGTTCTATCAATATATGATAATGAAACTTGATATATATGCTAAATTAGACCATGTGGTTATGATTTCAACGAAAAATAAAATAGTTTAAATTTTTATCATGAGATGGAGTTTATCCAAATAAAAGCATGCAAATTACAAAATACTCACTAGATATAAACTGCCAGTAAATCATTGTAAGCAAACCATTCTGCAATTATCATCATGCTTTTGGAAAAGAAAGACAGTGCATTATTTGTTAAATTATTTTACCAGAATGGCAGCAATAGTTTGGCTGCATTGAGAAAATATTGCATTTGAAAAGAATGTGAAAAACGCTCATATCTAAAAATAGGTTAAAGAACATAATTAAAAAGTTTGAACACACTGGAAATTTGGATATGGCACCTGGAAGGGGCCAGCAGCTGATTTTCATGGAAGTTGTCGACAAAGTTGTTGCTGTTACTGTGGCCAACAATATGTTTTGTTCCAACTGCTAAAAAATATTGCTAAATAAGATATACTTTAAAGAATGCCTTAAATAAAGATTTAGGAATGAATTTGTTAATTTGAGAATCATTCAAAATTACAACACACATTGAGCATATTTTTCCAAAATACTGGTAACCAATAGTTTTGATCATTATTTTTTTAAGGAATTCCTGAAATAACCTTATTTCTGAATGAAGAAAAAAATTAATATCTTAAAAACTTTATTTGTATACTATATTTGTTTATCATAGATAAAATTATTTAAGAAATAGTGCAAAAATTTCTGCTATATTAATAAATAACTCAAGCAAATTAGAATAAGCTGTCTTATGTTCAACACTAATTTATATCCCTAAAATCTATTGATTACATGACTATTCTAAATAATAGTTTGATTCTGAAAAACATCATGTAATAAAAACTAATATAGTAAAAATACCTGTAACAGTTCTTTAAATTGTTTTCTTAATTTAGTAACTTCATAAAATCTTTGTTCTTCAATGCCATGTCTTCTACACCATTTACGTGAATTCTGATAACGATCAGCTTTAATTTCTAACCACTTATGATATGCATTTAATAATGTGAAAGGATCACCTTGATTAGAATGCAATAACTTCTGAGAAGCCTGGAATTATTTATATTTTAAATTTTATTATCTCTTTGTAAATCAAATAATTTTTGTAAAATGATTTGAAAATAATAAGTAGCAGCAATACAATACAATTATATCTTGATTTTTCAAGGCTTGATTTGTAAATGGTGACTGTACACTAATAACAGCAGCTAAACTCATTACTGGATCAACAAGATGAAAAACTGATCCTAAAATTAATATTTTCCCAATAGTAACATCTACGGGAAGACGAGATAACATCTGTCCCATGACTGTTAAAGTCTCATCATCAGTTAATGCTCCCTAAATAATGAATCAAATTAATAAAACAAACACAAAAAATTAAAATAAAATTATTTAAATATGTTTTATAAATTTAATAGAATGAAACTATAAAAAATTTGTAGTTTTAATCCCTTCATTATGTAAACTATGTAAGTTAATCTAAATATACTTTTATTGAATGGCTTTAAATTAAAAATTTTGTATTTCATTTTGTTAAATTTATAAAATTTAAATGTTCGAAGAGAAAAAAATTTCTGTCTTTTTCTAGTGTGTTAAATCATCTTTTCATTCTCTAAATAGTTATTTTGATTTTAATGAACATTAGAAATCAATCTATGAAATTTTATGCAACTTTTCTAACTCTAATACACTGAATTTTGGTTCATATATATATCTGATAAAAGTTTTCATTCTTCTGAAAATAAACCTCATTTTTCACTTCTTTATGAAATTAAAAATGAATTTGATTAATTTCATTGTTAAAAAATAAGTAAATATATGTTTTACCTCTTTTTTTAAATTTTGTAAAGATAATTCAATGCTAGAACTTGAGGGTGCTTCTAAGAATGGAAATTTACGAGCATCTGGCAATCCAATGGATATCATTTGCAATAATAATGAATCTAAAGGAACTCTCTGAATTTCTGGAGAAGAATAGGCTGACATTGCTTCATATTCTTTTTCTGAATATAAACGAAAACAAACTCCTGGACCCGTTCTCCCTAATATTAAGGAAAAAATAATTTAATTATTTATTGAAATCAATTCTAAATTTAATGATTTTAAAACATAATATTAAATTGTTATTTGATGAAAACACAAATATTCACACTATTAAGTTGCTATTATTTATAGGTATCTCTCAATTTATGAAAGTAACTGTGACCTTTAAACAAGGTTAAATGAAAACTCATTTCCTATTGATACCAGTGTAAAAATGTTCAATCTGCACTTGGATTTCAGAAAGTCAGTACCATTTTACTTACTAATGTTAAAACATTCAATATTTAAATAAATATAATAATTCATATTACAGTGTGATCAATATATACAATAAATATAAAGAGTTATTACTCATTTACATGTTTCTTGGCATTCAATACTGAAATTTTGAGCTGTTAAATGTAGAGTGATTTTTATATTTAAGCTTAATGTAATAATAAATATACCAATCATTGCAGCTTAAATATTATTATTTAGAAATTATTAAATATTCATGATAATTCATCCTAAATTTATTTATAATTCTCACAAGTTTATATTCTGATAAATTATTTGCAAAAATAATTTTCTGTAAATATTGATTTTTTCTTTTTAAATTCTTTTAAAAACATATTATGGATTTTATTATAATAATTGTTTTATTACTGTAAAATTAACAGAGCACAAAATAAGTGACTTATTTAAAGAATTACATTAATTAGATTTAGTATATTTCAATAGAATGACAAACTGTCATCAAGTTCAAATATGCACTTGGATAGAAAATCCATATGTATATAAAATGCAATGTTTCTTTGTCTTTCTATCTGTTCTGCACATCGATATACAGTGGATTCCGCTTAATTGGGACAGCCGCGTAATTAAGAGAACTGGCTGAGCAGGGCCATAGAAAACTGAAAATGTTACCAGAGATTATTATTAATACAGTGGATTCCGCTTAACTGGGGCAACGCATAATTGCGAAACGGAAACCAAACTAATAAACTAATACATAATTTAAATGCTTAATTGAAACAACTTTTTGCTTAATTGGGAGAGCAGCAGAAAAGGAATTTTCAACTTTTGATATATTTTAGGGATTTTTCGAAAGTATGGCGACACATACATACACTAATCTTTGCCAAGATGTCAAGAAAGGATTTTACACTCAAATAAAATTGCTTTGCTGAATAAAATTAAAAGCCAGCCATTTAATACAAGCCATCGTAGACTCGCTGAAATAAACCAAAATCTACCATAGCGCGTCTCCTACAACACGAAAATCAACTGCATGAGGAGTGGGTGTTACAGAAAGAAATTCCAGGAACATCCAAAAGAAAGCATGATGGAAAAGATCCAGAAGTCAAAGAAGCATTAGATCAATGATTTTCTATAATTAGCGGGAGAGGCGTGAATATGAGCAGCCCAGTATTGAAGACGAAGTCAGAGGAGATTGGTAAAAAGCTAATAATTAGGTACCTATTTTAATAAAGCATTAAAATAGATACCTAATTATTATTATTTTACCTATTATTTATTTACCTACGAATTACATATTTTATTTTAGAATTTATTATTACTTCGTTTAATTGGGATAGCCACTTAATTGGGCCAAAATGCAGTCCCAATGTGTCCCAATTAAGCGGAATCCACTGTATATACATGGATAGACTACTTAATACTAGCAACAAGTGAAGCCATTATCGAAGGGGTTACCAGTGGGGTACTTTCACAAACATACATTCAACGCTTTGTTCTGGTGGCAAAGACATAGCTCATTTTTTTTAGTAAGTGTGATGATCAGATTCTAAAAAAAAGGGTGTAGTACCCCACTATGGAGTAGTAAACCCTTTTATCATTATAGTTTTTTATAAATATACATTTTCGATAATTTTGAATAAAATGTTCAAAATACTCCAATTTTCACATTTTCCTAATCATATAATGTTTCGAATAAGGAGATAAATAGAATAAAAGACCATTGAGGATGAACTGTAAAAAAAAAAAAAACCATTATTATATTTATTTTATGCTAAAAAAATGTAAGTTATGAAAAAATAACAAACATAAATAGAGTGAATAAAATTTTATTTTATTGATAAAGATTATAATCAAACAATAAAAAAGAGCATAATTACACTATTAATAGCAAATAATAGCACTATTAATAGCAAATAATAAAATATAAGGCAACATTTTGCTTGACCTGTCACAATGCAATGAAATAGTTGGATACATGAATGCTTATTGAATATTTCTAATGTTTAAGCTTAGAATTTGCTTCAATCTTAAATTATTACATATCTTTAATCACTATTAGGCCGGCCGCAAACTAGTCGACAGCATCGACTGCGATCTGACATCAGATACGATTTCTCTAGTCACGTGACCATTTCATAAGACGTTGCTGGATGCGATCTTCAAGGAGGTTGTCAAACCACCGGACCCCGTGTGTCCTTACTCGCGCCCGGTAAACGCGCTCGCCATTGAACGGTTCATTTTGACATTTTGATAATTTTCGACTACAGAGACACCTTGCGGCAGCCTCACACTCCGCACCATAGAGCGTCAAAGAAACACACATAGAGGGAAATCCGCTCTAAACTAAACTTCAACGTCATTCATAGAAGAATAATAAAAGATAGTTTTAATTAATCATCCTCCAAGAAGAAATTAGGAGCAGCCGGACCTTATCCACACAAGAAGCTAAAAGAAACTGAACTTTGTTGGATCAGAAAGAGTTATTTATTCTCCTAATTATATACAAAATATTTGCGCGATTGTAAACTCTCTCCAATAAAAAAAATTTGTTACCAAACGTAGTCTCTGTGTCGTTGTCTTATTACCCGTCCGGCTCACTTCACTGACTGCAGGTAGGCCATAAGCCAGTCCGTATCGTTCTCGGAAATCTCCCAATGAAATCAATCCGAATACAGGAGAGAAAGATTTCTATTAATTGGAGGAAAAGATTTCTAGGAATTGACTTTAAAGAAATCAATGGCAATACTTCGCGAGAACAATGATCTGCAGACTCAAATAAAAATCAATAACTACGTCAGAGAAGTGACAAATACTACATTTAAGGCCTGCGAACACATAACTAAACCTGAAACTGCTTAATACTCTTCAATGTACTAATGGAATATCGATCTCAGAACAAGCGAAGTGAAGAAGCGTCAATGAACTTTAATCGGGTAAAACGATTCTGTTTACTAACTTCAAATTTTCAGAACATAATGTAAGGATTGGTGGGAAAAATTGTTTTTTGAATTGAAAAAAGGATTACCTGGTCGAGTGGATGGTTGGAGGGGGTGTGGCTGGACTCATGTACGATGTTCTCCGGAGACTTCTGTCATCATGTTAAAATTACGTTTGGCTAAAGGTGGATACGTTATAAATAATATTTGTAGAGGTTAAAATATTAATATATTGGTTTTTGTTGATACTTAAATTTATTGTAATAATAATATGTTCATTGTGTAATGCAAATTTGTACGTGAAGTCCGTGATAAAAGGTTGGACACCAGAGGGCCTTGTGTCCCGCTCGGAGATTGGTTCTGAAGGTGCTGGTGACGTTATTACTGGATTTGGTCGGCGAAAGTGTTTGCTTCTCAACTTGTATGACTTTTATGTATGGAAATTTAAAAACCCGGCGGGACGTGGCAGGTTGTATAATACTTATTAATCTCTTTTGTGTTAAGAATAATAAAAGTTTTTGGTAAATCTGCAGAATCGGTACTTTTGCCGTAGGAGCTAAAATTTTGACACGGGACCGGAAATGACGTCATCGGGGGCTTAATCTGACTTCCGATAATGGTGCATGCACAAAAAAATCCAAAGTAAAAAATTAAAAAAACAGGCTAAAAAAAATCCAAAGTAAAAATTAAAAAAACAGGCTAAATTAAAATACCTGCCTCGTCTACCGCCGGGTCGCCGCCATGACAGTAGCCTTTCGTTCCTGTATCATTTAATCCTATTTTAGACCTAACTGTCGAGACTCCTTTTTTGTCCGTCATTCGTTCCTGTATCATTTAATCCTATTTTGGACCTGGCTGTCGATACTCCTTTTTTGTCCGTCATTCACGTTCATATAATTTAAAATGTTTATTATTTCTCAGTAATAGAAATAGATTTTACATTTCTATGGTCGGATTTTTCCAAATTGTTTTTCGACGTAGTTTCGACTTGTTGGCGAGAAATGTTCTTGGTCTGCGATCACGTGATCTCCTGTCGTCTGGTCTTGTCGACCTCTCAAATTTACAAAATAAACATTCTAAAAATTTAAGACTGTACAAATTATTAAATTAGTTTATAGGTTAGTACTTATAGGCCCAAGCTTGGGTCTATAAGTACTAACTTTGGTTCTTTACCGTTAGCCGGCCGTCGCTAAAACACATTTTTAAACTTGCAAACTGACTGTCATTTTTTAAATACAAGATTTCAGACGTATTCGGGTGTCTAATATAAAGGTGCTAAACAACTGATATTGATCAAAATACAGAATCTAAACAGATAAG
The DNA here is from genome assembly GCA_000484575.1 of Olivierus martensii. Lineage (NCBI taxonomy): Eukaryota > Metazoa > Arthropoda > Arachnida > Scorpiones > Buthidae > Olivierus > Olivierus martensii. The sequence continues at coordinate 8,829 of AYEL01090268.1, read as the reverse complement.
CATATAAGAACTGACAAATGAAGGAAGAGAGAAGAATTAATTGGCTCTTGGTAATATTTCTATTGTTTGTCTCCTTTCATTGAAAATCTTCAAGATTTTCAATGAAAGGAGACAAACAATGGATTATCCATCATACAATAAAATAAAAATTATTATTGTATGATGGATAAAATAAAAATTTTATCCATCATACAATAAAAATTTTAAAACCTTTAACATTTCACTACAAGCAACAAAATAAATAATTATCAATAATATTATAGATATTATTTATATTTGTTATTTAAAATGGATATTCTAAATGTAAATATATACATATTGTTGTAAAAATATAGGGATTTAGAGGTTATATTAAAAAATTTTATAGTTTATATGGACTTTTCAAAAATTTATTTCAGTACATCTAAAAAAAACATGCAATTCATTGATAAGTTGGAATGAAGGCAATAAATTGTGATAAGTATGATAAAATAAAATAATCCTTCATTTGAAACTAAATAATTTTATAAGTACAGTTTAATAAATTGCTTTAATAATAATAATAATAATAATAATACCTAATCTTTTTCTCATCTTTGGATATTCATAGCGGCACATTCTTTTAATCTCTTCTTCAGTAGCTGTTTCAGCTACTTTAAAAACCAATGATGTATCCCGAAAACGTAAATTTTCTGTTGGCACAAAACCATCTAGGAAAATATTGATTCCTAAAAAAAATTATAAAATTATAACAACACAAATAACTCTTGCCTCTCATAAAATATACAAAAAAAATAAACTCCAACAATAATATTTTAGAAAAAAGACAAAAAGCGTTTTACTTGTTTATTTAAAATAGAGCTATTGGACTGTTTCTGCAAAAGATTTTAAAAAATTCTCCATAGACAAACAAACAGAATAATTTCTTGAATATATTAACAACTGAATTTATAATAATAAATCATCAATATTTTTGATGATTTATCTAAAAATTATTTTCAATAAATTTCTACATCATAAGAACAGAATAATATCCATTCAAATTTTATAATTTATCTAATTTATTCAATCAATCAATCAAATCTAAAATTATTTTTGAAGTTTGATCTTCTATTAAACTTTATTTCCATAAAGAAACTAATTACATAATTTCAGAAATTAATAATATGCAAAAATCTGAAATATTAACTCAAAATACAAATTAACAACTGAATTTATAATAATAAATCATCAATATTTTTGATGATTTATCTAAAAATTTTTTCAATAAATTTCTACATCATAAGAACAGAATTTGTTTGTTTGTTGTTGTAATTTGTTTAAAAATATCCTCAGGTGCTATAACATTCAACACATCGCATTGAAATTTTAACAACAGATTTACACTACTGTATATAGAGTTTATTTTGTAATTTTTTATCATCTTTTCTGCATACGTGCATAATTTTACAAGATCAGTGGAAGGTATAAATAGCCTTTTCTCCACTTTTATCTTTTAACTCAATTAGCCTTTGTTTTTGTATCCCAAGAAGCATTTTAATGTATTTTTATCATCTTTTCTGCATACGTGCATAATTTTACAAGATCAGTGGAAGGTATAAATACCTTTTCTCCACCTTTATCTTTTAATATTCAAATTTTATAATTTATCTAATTTATTCAATCAATCAATCAAATCTAAAATTATTTTTGAAGTTTGATCTTCTATTAAACTTTATTTCCATAAAGAAACTAATTACATAATTTCAGAAATTAATAATATGCAAAAATCTGAAATATTAACTCAAAATACAAAAGTGAATTTTACAAGACAAACATTAAACATTTGATTAATTCTAACAGATTAGCATAAAATAGTTATGATATTCAATATAATGTATTTTATCAAAAATAATATTATCAATAATAATGAAAATAAAAGACACTAAAAAATTTTTCAAATAAATTAAGTGAAGAAAGTCATAAAAAATAATTATAAATTTAAATATTTTATGCGAAAAATAATTATATAATATAATAAAACAATTTTCAAAAAATGTTTGTAGAAAAGAAAAAAAATCAAAATTTTAAATATTGCATAATTTAAAACTAATTTTAATTTAAGTTTTAAACTGAAATTTATTTTTATTTATAATTTTTAATTTTTTCTCAATATTAAAGCAAATTAGTAGAAAATATACATACCTTCCCTAACTGAAAAAGGCATTGTAACTACACCATAAGCACCAGGAACTCCATATAAACAACATATAAAATCAGACAAATAGTCTAATACTGATAAATCATGTTCGACAACAATTATGTATCTAAAATTATGAAAATAATGAATTTATATATTGCATTTGTTTCAAATATTTTTATATGTACATTTATAAATCTTAAACATACTTAAAGATTCAAATTCAGGAATATAGGAATGGTCTGTTTCTATGAATAAAGAGTTGATCTTTATATCTAACATGTTTGATGTTAGGAAAGTTGCTCGCTCCACCTCTTTTTCGTCGGAGGTTACAATGTCGCTGTAACGAGTACGCGATGACATGTCGTACGGTACGACGTCGAAGGCAACCGGATTGCTGCAATATCGACTAGTTTGCGGCCGGCCTTAAATTGATACGGTTGTTGTGAATACAACAACATCATCAATTTCTTATTTTAAATAGTGAAAGTAGAATCTTGCCAAATATAATATTTCCTCCCCTTTGAAAAGTATTTCCTACCTTCTATCACCTCATATTTGCTCATTCTTATATCCATATGCTAAACAATATATATCAATAATGCATAAAACAGAAAAAAATACACCATAAATAGCAAGAAATGTTGCATTCGGCTAACAACATAGCAAACATATTCCGGTTTTGTCTGCAGCAGTTTCCTTTTTGCTTCTGGTCAGTAGCTTCACAGTGGCTGATAATTTGACTACTAGCACAGTCTATCCATGTATATATATCAATGGTTCTGCATAGGCTCCCACACTGACTAATTGATACCAAACATTGCATGGCAACTTCCCATAATCTTGTGAGTAACATAAATTACTCTAGAACAAAATTGTTCCAAGAGATAATGTATTTGAAAGTCATAATTTAAAATGCATATTTAAATTTTCAGACTGTTGTTTGGCTTGTTGTTAATGATATAATGAGTAATGTTGGGATGACATCATAGTCTCACAAGCATGATGTCATCATTATGTAACAATGGGTGATGTACATATGTCATTAGTAGTGTTTCCAAATTCCCGACATTTTTTGGAACCTTCGGGAATCGAGAACGGGAAATTGTATTTCCCGAGAATTAGCGAAATATTTTGGAACCTTCGGGAATCGAGAACGGGAAATCGTATTTCCCGAGAATTCTCGAAATAATTTGTTTTTATTTAATTTTCGTTAATCATCTGCAAACGGCTATAACAGTAAATATTAATAAAAGCCATAGAGAAGGTGGGGCAAACGAGGTTCGTGGACCCAGCGCAATCTTTCAGAGATTTCGAGACACTCCTATATATAAAAGATCGATGCAAAAAATGAGTAAATAAAATTTTCTAAATGGAGATAGACTGGAATTTCATGACTAGTGCATATCTTCCCCTGAGAATCACTACATTATCATTTGACTGGAATTTCTGTTACATTAGGTTTTCTCCAAATATAAACAATGTAATTAATGCAAACTTTATTTAACCAAACTTATAGTTTACAGTGAAATTTTACGTATATCATACAATGTATTAATATATATCACAATCGTTAGCCGCAAACAAACTGATCGAATGTGGTTGATAGTATCGGCAATTACTTTATGGAAAGTATTTATCATGGAAAACAGAAATAGCTTGTGTTTACACAGAGAAATGTTTGTTTTCACAGCCCAGGATTTGACTACAATGTCATATTAAGGAAAGCTACCTTAGATTTCATTAGTTAGTTCACTTGAAAATGACTTTGTAATCAAAGCGTGGATTGTGAAAATAAATATTTGTCTGTGTAAATACAAACTTATTTTGTTCTCTTCGATCAAATATATGATCGATTTACAAGAGCTAAAATTAGCTAGCTATGTGCTATTTGATTCTGGTGTCGCACGTGTATTTCGAGTGGCATGTAATATTGTAACACAATGTAACTCTACATAGGATAAATAAGAAAAATTTCCAAAAGATACATTGTGAGTAGTACTTTTATTTCCCATTGTAGGGATTACTGGGTTCTAGGAGCCGATTTTCCCAAATTCCCGTGAAAAGTTTATCGGGATTTGGGAACGGGAAAACGAAAAAAATTCCCGGGAACAAGCGGGAAGGAATTCTCGCTCGGAAACACTAGTCATTAGTATATACAGTGGTGGACAAAAGTATTGATACCCCCATTTTTTTTTATTATTTTGGCAATATTAGTGTTCGAGGTTAATGTAACGTTTTCAAACCCTGTTTATGAAATTGAAAACAGCATCTTCAGGTGAATTAACTAATGAAATCTAAGGTAGCTTTCCTTAATATGACATTATAGTCAAATCCTGGGCTGTGAAAATAAATATTTCTCCGTGTAAACACAAACTATTTTTGTTTTCCATGATAAATAGTTTCCATAAAGCAACTGCCAATACTATCAATCACATTCGATCAGTTTGTTTGTGGCTGACAATGTAATGTATACATAAAATCTCACTGTATACTATAAGTTTGATTAAATAAAATTTGCATTAATTATATTGTTTATATTTTGAGAAAGCCTGAAATGTAACAGAAATCTAGTCAAAATGATACCATAGTGACCCTTGTTTAGCTCTTAGGGAAAGATATGCACTAGTCATAAAATTCCGGTCTATTTCCATTTAGGAAATTTTATTTACTCATTTTTTGCATCGACCTTTTATATATAGGAACATTTCAAAACCTCTTAAAGATTGGATTGGGTCCATGAGCCTTGTTTGCCCCACCTTCTCTACGACTTTTAATAATATTTACTGTTATAGCCATTATTACAGATAATCAATGAAAAATAAACCTGAAATGTAACAGAAATCTAGTCAAAATGATACCATAGTGACCCTTGTTTAGCTCTTAGGGAAAGATATGCACTAGTCATAAAATTCCGGTCTATTTCCATTTAGGAAATTTTATTTACTCATTTTTTGCATCGACCTTTTATATATAGAAATATTTCAAAACCTCTTAAAGATTGCACTGGGTCCATGAGCCTTGTTTGCCCCACCTTCTCTACGACTTTTAATAATATTTACTGTTATAGCCATTATTACAGATAATCAATGAAAAATAAATAAATAAACATTATTTTGGGAATTCTCGAGAATTCTCGGGAAATATGATTTCCTGTTCTCAATTCCCGAAGGTTCCAAAATGTCAAGAATTTGGAAACACTAATCTTCCACAAATCTCTCAATTTTTTCTTTTGGGAAAACATGCAAATTTCTTTTCTTGCTCTTAATGAGTATTGTGGGACAAAAAATTGTTTACGATTACTATACTTCATTTTGAAATACAAATGGTCATCCCAACAATCTAGGATCACTGTTGAAAGAATACCAAAAATATCCACCAGGTGGCAGATCGAGCTGTGACAAATTAAAGTAACTCTATGCTCCTACTCTATGCTCCTTTAGAGAAGTATGGACACGCTTTTCCCTAGACTTTGTTAGTCACTCTATGCTCCTATAGAGAAGTATGGACACGCTTTTCCCTAGATTTTGCCAACAATGGAAGCCTTTCATTCGTTAGTTCCGTGTCACGTGGGTTCCAGATGCCATGTTTGAGACATTGTCGAAGAGCTAAGCTTGGAGCTAAACTGAATTTGGCTACATGTGGCGGCAGATAATGATTTACAGTTATCTATATATTGTTATGTAAATCATTTCTTAATTCGAAAATGTCTGATTGTGCAGCTTTTGGTTGTAGTAATAGAAATGGTTCGTTTTTTATTTTTCCGAGTGAAAACTTTCCAACATGCTACGACATTGGCCAACATCTACTGTAGAACAATACTGTAGAACAAGAATTCATATCATTATAAGGAAAATAAATGCCCAGTTGAAAGAAAAAAACGAAAACAAAATGTGGAAGCCAAAGTATGGGAATGAAAAATGCTAAAGTTGAAAGAAAAAAACGAAAACAAAATGTGGAAGCCGAAGTATGGGAATGAAAAATGCTATCTCAAGTTATTAAGTGTTTTATTTATAAAATGTCCGAATTACTTATTAATTATTGTCTTATATATTATTTATGTATTCAAATGTTCAAGGTAGTTTTTAATAATTTTAAAACAAGTTAAGTACTTTATATTATACATCAATTGCCCAGATTATTTTTAAAACTTGCATAAGCAACTTATGAAAATAAAATATTTATTAAATAATTTATACAATAATTTCTTGCATGAAAATTTTGCAATCTATGCTTCCTTTACACTAATGGTAACATTGTGTTTTTTCCTCTACATCAATTGCCCAGATTATTTTTAAAACTTGCCCAAGCAACTTATGAAAATAAAATATTTATTAAATAATTTATACAATAATTTCTTGCATGAAAATTTTGCAATCTATGCTTCCTTTACACTAATGGTAACATTGTGTTTTTTCCTCCCATATCTAAATACCATTAACTTATAAAACAGTGTGTATTTACAATTTTTTATCCGGCATTTTTTATTATTTTTATTTTTTTTTATACAATAATAAATACTTCTGAGTAACCAATATGATTATTACCTTCGCATAAATTTTAATTATGTTTAATATAATGGGAAAAACAGATAAAACAGTGTGTATTTACAATTTTTTATCCGGCATTTTTTATTATTTTTATTTTTTTTATACAATAATAAATACTTCTGAGTAATCAATATGATTATTACCTTTGCATAAATTTTAATTATGTATAATATAATGGGAAAAAACGAATTCTGTTTTGAATCAGTACCTATATCTAAGCTTCGCGTTAGACTAGATGTCTCAAACATGGCGGCATTCCAGGTCATGTCCATACTTCTCTATAGGAGCATAGAGTGACTTTATGGAAATGTGAATATTATACAATTTTGTTTACAATTTTTGTGTGCATCCACTCAAATTTTTATATCTATATGATAGTGGTGTCCTTCCTGAATAAAAGAAGCCATGAATGCAGTCAATTTTTTGAGCCAAATCTCAAAGAACGAAAACCAAATTAATAAACTAATACTTAATTTAAATGCTTAATTGGGACAGTAACAGAAAAGGATAATTAGCAATTTTTGACATATTTTAGGGATTTTTCAAAAGTATGTCAACACTACATACACTAATATTTGGCAACACTAGTGTGATGCAAAGCAGTTATCTATTGTCATGCAACTAGCAAGTATGCATCTGCTTTAAGAGTTTACCATTATTGTACCTAGCAATAATCATTTACAGTATCAATTTTATTTAAAAACTGTCTGTTATTGGTAGAAAAAGTATATTCTGAACCAATAAGGGTAAGATAACTAACAATATAGCTATTATTGTGAGTGGAGTGTCATTCTTACTTTATGAGTTTTTTTCTTGAAGAAACATCAAATATTTTGAAAAATAAAATAAAAGAACTATTAAGATGTCGAGTAAACATATAAATTAATGTAAATACTTGATTAAAAATGATATCTAATATTTGATATCGACTCGAATTCACGACAAAAGAAAAAAAAGGGGGGGATTTTCCGACCCCACAAAATTAATGTAAATACTTGATTAAAAATGATATCTAATGTACACTTTCAACTAAAATTTACTTTGCTGGATAAAATTAAAAGCCAGTCATTTAATACAAGCTATAGTAGACTTGCTGATATAACTGGTGTACCAAAATCAAAAGACAGACTACATTTGATACACTTTTGCAAAATTAAAATTTTAAATTGTAAAATTTATCATGTATGTATTATTTTTTCTTCACTACTTATAGTACAAATATTTTCTGTATTTTGGTTTAAAAAACATTAAAATAGGCAGTTAATTATTATTCTTTACCTACTTATTTATTTATCTATGTATTACATATTTTACACAAAGACATTTCTACCTTACACTGCTCAATGGTAATATAACTTGTAAAGTTCCAACTCTTAGAGTAGGCAATAACTCAAAAAACCTGTTAAAAACACACAAAAACTTTTGTTTAAAGTACTTTCGGCTCTATCAAGCCCTTTAAGGAAACTAGGATGTGTTACTAATTTACTAAATTAATGAAATTTCATCAAATTATGGATGGAAATACAGTCAATTCTGCTTAATTGGGACTAATCCATTTTCGTATATATTATTTTTTCTTCACTATTTATAGTACAAATATTTTCTGTATTTTGGTTTAAAAAACTTTAAAATAGGTAGTTAATTATTATTTTTTACTTATTTATTTATCTATGTATTACATATTTTACACAAAGACATTTCTACCTTACACTGCTCAATGGTAATATAACTTGTAAAGTTCCAGCTCTTAGAGTAGGCAATAACTCAAAAAACCTCTTCAAAACACACAAAAAACTTTTGTTTAAAGTATCGAACTAATAATAAATTCTAAAATAAAATTTGTAATTTGTAAAGTTCCAGCTCTTAGAGTAAGCAATAACTCAAAAAACCTCTTCAAAACACACAAAAAAGTTTTGTTTAAAGTACTTTCGGCTCTACAAGCCCTCGTCAGTAAACGCTACAAACAAACTGAAAAGAATACATTAAAACTCGGTTATGCATTCAAAAATACATTCTAATTTTCAAAAGGTTCTAAATTCGAATTTAGAACCTTTTGAAAATTAGAATGTATTTTTGAATGCATAACCGAGTTTTAATGTATTCTTTTCAGTTTGTTTGTAG
>AYEL01090267.1:0-29256 GCA_000484575.1 Olivierus martensii | reverse complement strand
AATTCGGTAACTGCATCTCCTGTACTGTGTGTGTTTCCCAGAGACTAAAGACAGTTAATAGAGACTAAAGACTGTTCCTGTTAAATTTCGTCATCTCCGAAAGTCATCGAAATTGAAATCCTTGTATATTCAGGTATCTATCTCTCATTGTCGGTTCATAACGTTTGTACATAGAAATCTCTCTCATGTTTAATTATTTGTCAAAATAAAGAAGCTATTGAATTTATTCAATGTTGCTCTCCGCCTCTATCATTCGAGTCGTCAACCTCATTCGTCGTCCTTGCCCGCGCATTTTACGTGGACCGGGATTTTAGGCCATTTGCCTGTCAATTCCGCTTTTCCGTTCGTCCGGAATTCCACAGCAGTAAAGTATCAAACTAAATTTATTAGCTATATATAAGATGTTTATATTTCTACAGACCAAACTTTTTAAATCTATGGAAAATAAAAAATTACTAAAACATACATATACTATTACTTTTTTATTTTAAAATAAAATCCACGAATCAAACTAAATTTATTAGCTATATATAAGATGTTTATATTTCTACAGACCAAACTTTTAAATCTATAGAAAATAAAAAATTACTAAAACATACATATACTATTACTTTTTATTTTAAAATAAAATCCACAATGAAATCTTTTTCTGTATATGTAGTTGATTAGAAATTTTTTTTAACATTTTGAAACCTTTTACTTCAAATAAAGTTCAAAATACTTTCCACTTCTACTTATAAGGTAATTAAAATATAACAGCACAAGTTCAAGCAAAAGGTTGATATATTTATTTGCTAAAGATCTTTCAACTTAAAAAAGCCATCTTTAGTAGAAACAAGTAAAAGAATTATAAATAAAACAAGTATAATTTGAATACAAGAACGTTTACAATAGAATAAAACATAGTATTTACAAAGATTTTTACAATAGTTAAACATAGCATCTTTAACCGCTATGTTTTATTCTATTGTAAAAGTTCTTGTATTCAAATTATACTTGTTCTATTTGTAATTCTTTTACTTGTTTCTACTGAAGATGACTTTTTTAAGCTGAAAGATCTTTAGCAAATAAATATATTTATCTTTCGCTTGAACTTGTGATGTTATATTTTAATTATCTCATTTTGAAACCTATGTTCATGCACTTCTAACATGCTGTTGCCAATTACATATCAAAAAAACCTATTTGCTTGCTCATAGTTGTAGATAAATTTGTATTTTTTTTTGTTTAAAATAAATAGTTTTAAATTATACAATGAAATATAAATTATGATGTTATTACATCTCCTACTATTAGTGCTTGTATTATTATCTATATGGAAATCTAGTATATAGATATTTGATTCTTATAATTTGATTTGCAATTATTATGCAATTTTTATTATTCAAAAATTTATTTGAATCTAAAATTCAATTGCATATTTATTGCATGCAATTTAATTTGCAATATTTGAACAATCTAAATTGAGCAATCACATTGAACAACAACTAAATATCAAAATTAATTACTTACTTATCAGGATGGATGAGTGAACGAATAGCTTGAGCGGCTTTTAATCTCTGTTTAACATCTAAATAACTAGATGGTTCATCAAACATAAATCTAAGAAAATTTTAATATTCAATTAAAAATATTTTTAACATTATTTAGTGTTCAAATACATCAAACAACTTTACAAGAACTTACATATCAGCTCTTTGAATGCAAACCATAGCACAAGCAAATCTCTGCAATTCTCCACCAGAGAGATCTTCAACATTACGTCCTCTAACATTTTTCAAATCTAATATTTGAAAAGTAAATTTAATGTTTTAATTTACATCATCATCAATCAGAGATTAATTCTGTTTAAAGCATTTATTTATGAAAATGACACTGTATTATAAAACTAAATCATTAAAAATTATTTTTCTTTCAAAATGATACTCATCTTAATAACTTAAGTAAAATTTATTTGATAAATTTAAAATCAGTTACTGGAAACAGAATATCTATTTGATTAAATATAAGAAATTTCTTATTAAATGAGAGAAAAAATATATTTTTCTTGTATAATTCTCACATACCTTCATGAAAAATATATTTTCCATTTTTTAATTATTAAAATTTCTTCTTTTATAACAAAAATACAAATTGTAAAATTTCTTTAATTTAAAAACAAAGAGTCTAATGCTGATAGAAAGTTTCATGTGTTGTGGCTGCATCATCTGTGAACTGATAAAAATATAATAAGTGACTGAAAAGTCAATTCAGATTTTAAAAAAATCGGATTATTTCACCATTTCCATTTTAATTTTGTTTTCTGAGAATAAATCTCTCTGACTTTTAACAATTTTAATATTATATAATTGAAAATTCTGTTTAATAGAAACATTTTTAGCACATTTCATAAAACATAAATAGGTGAAATTACTTATCATAGCTATCTTTTACTGAAATAGGACTACAAGAAATTAGAAATCAGTATTTTGTGCAAATCTGTATTTTAATAAGATATTAAATATATGGAAAATAAAATGTGTAAGAGAAATTTTTGCAGTTACACAATAATTATATTTCTGGTATTTTTAATGATATGTAATATTATAATTATTGTATCAGTTTTTATTGTTTTATTTGCCAAATTTTTAATCAAATCCTCTTATTTCAAATCTTAAAGGAAAAACTTTTTGTCTATTGAAATAATTATTATTATTAAAAAAATTTAATATTTTGTCATCAATATGCTTAAATTGAAATCAAAATGTTTTACATTTTTAGAAATTACTTATATGTTAAAAATATATTTTTTAACATATTTCTAAGCAATTTTCTAAGTAAATTTTTTCCCTCATTAAACAGAATATTGTGTTACTTTAAATTCAACCAACATAAGAATTTCTTGTGATAAACAGTAAGAGAGGTTTAGATTATAAATCTAAACCTCTCTTACTGTTTTATCACAAGAAATTTTTGGTCCAATAATAAAATATTAAAAATTGGTAATATTATATAAAAATTATAAATAATTTACTTGTAATATTTTTACTTTCAAATAAAGAAAATATTTTAGAAATCATTTCCATTCATAAGAAATGTTATGATAAAAAATTATTATTCTTAAAAGCTAAACTTTAATCTTTTTATTATATTTACCTCATGTGGTTTTTTGATAAAGCTTTAAAGTGTGCTATGTAATTCCTAATTGCTCTCATCATAATAACATTAAAATTTTTCCATTAAGGAAATAATCATTATTATTCAATACAGTAGAAACTGATAAAAATAAAGGCAATCAGGGAATGAAGTAATCTACTGTTTTTATAGTAGATTTCTTCATTCCTTATTGCTTGAATTACAAATATAATTCTTACTCAAAAAGTTCATAACTCAGAAATCACTGTTACATAGCACACAGAAATACTAAAATAAGTACATATATAGTACAGGTATTCCTCACTTAACGACTGAGTTCCGTTCCCACGATTTGGTCGTATAACGAATGGTCGGTAAGTGAGTAACTTGTTTATATATATTTAGAACAATCAGAGAACAAGTTACTCACTTAAGTTGTCATGGCTGTAAAGACATTTGTATCTTAATTATGCACAAAGTATTTTTCTTCATCAGATTTTTGGAACTACGAGTGCGAGAATTTATATGCAATAGAAGTCGTAAGCGATGCAAATGGGCGAAAACAAATTTTCCGTTAAAAGAAAATAAGTCATAAGTTTGAGCAGTCATTAAACAGGTAGGTCGTTAAGTGATTTATATGCAATAGAAGTCGTAAGCGACGCAAATGGGCGAAAACAAATTTTCCGTTAAAAGAAAGTAAGTCATAAGTTTGAGCAATCATTAAACAGGTAGGTCGTTAAGTAAGGAGAACCTGTATTTTATAATATACAGGTATGAATTGCATTAACCAATCACAGAATTTATCAATGCAATTCATATACAGGATATCCCAAAAGTAAATACCTATTTTTGTGAAATAGGACACTTTAAAAAACTCAAGTCTATTAATGTTTATCATGTTTAAAATATGATAAAAATGTATTAAATTTTATTTTTGTACATACAGGATGTTCCAAAATTTTTATTTTGTGTTTCAGAATTAACTAATTATTTTGGTAGATATTAAATTTTATTTTTGTACATACAGGATGTTCCAAAATTTTTATTTTGTGTTTCAGAACTAACTAATTATTTTGGTAGTTTATTTTTGCAACTCAATTATGATTATAAAAAAGATTTATTCATAAAACACAACAATAAAGAAAAAAAGATAGTTATAAATCTTATGTCAAAACTTTATCAAACAATTTCAACATGTGCTCTGTCCATATCCCTGCAAATTTCAAATCTATCCTTAGCATTGGCAAAACACATTCTAAAGGACAACAATTTCAACATGTGCTCTGTCCATATCCCTGCAAATTTCAAATCTATCCTTAGCATTAGCAAAACACATTCTAAAGGACTTTAATACACTTTTAGCACATTTTAAACATGATATACATTAATAGACTTGAGTTTTTTTTAAAAAGTGTCCTATTTCACAAAAACAGGTATTTACTTTTGGGACACCCTGTATATCTACAAGTCCATGCATAATGGTCTGATGTGCCAAAATTATATATTTTCTGAATATTTCCTCTAGTTTTGTTTCATTAACATTATTACAATAATGAATAGTGTCCTTATAAAGACTGATAATGGATAATCCATAAATTTTGAAGCCTTTCAAACTGCTTCAAATCATGAGCTCAAAATGAATAGTGTCCTTATAAAGACTGATAATGGATAATCCATAAATTTTGAAGCCTTTCACAAACTGCTTCAAATCATGAGCTCAAAATTCAAACTAAACATTGTCACAAGCTGAACATTACTTGTATTTCATAACTGGATCAATTAGAAGTTTCTTATTTCAGAGGTTTGATGAAAAGTTCTGATTATAAAGTTTAATGTAATTTCCACTATCTTGAAAATTAGTTATATTATTACTAACTATAGAATATGTAATTACAAGAAATAAATAGCAATATTACATCTAACAATATTTCATCATAATACTAAAATCTGATATAGTTATCATAATATATGTTCAACATTGTTGAGCAAATTTCTCTTTTGATGTTTATTACTATTATATCAATATTTATTATAACTATATATTTATTGTTGTAGTTACAAGAAATAAATAGCAATATTACATCTAACAATATTTCATCATAATACTAAAATCTGATACTTATCATAATATATGTTCAACATTGTTGAGCAAATTTATCTTTTGATGTTTATTACTATTATATCAATATTTATTATAACTATACATTTATTGTTGTAGTTTATGATAATTGTTGTTATAAATACAAATAAAATTTTTAAAAACTTGCATATCTAAATTATATTTTTTGCTGTGATTCTTAAAGCTCAATTAACATTTTTGTTGGGCTTATCAATTGTATAAAATTATTTTATTGTGAATATTTCTTATTTCTGATAAAATTACAGTTTTAAGATTAAAAAATAATGAAAATGTTTATAAAATTCTATGAAGACACCATCTTATAAAGAAGGAATATTTCCATACATTTGTATTCCTAACAAATATTAAATTGACCTAATTATTGTAATTTTTTTTTGTTCAATAAATTCTCACATGTAAAAAAATAAAAATATGAATTTTTTCTGCAAATTTATATATTGATGATGATATTAAAATTGATTTAAAGAAACTACCATATTTCTTCCTTTCTGCAAATTTATATATTGATGATGATATTAAAATTGATTTAAAGAAACTACCATATTACTTCCAATTTGGGCCACACTTTTTATTCAAATTTTTAAGACATGTAATTTGGGTGCGGCTTAAATTCAAAGCAAATATTTTAATATCTTATTTCTCCCAATCTTCCACTCCCCAAAGTTTGGGTTTTTGGTTTATGCTCTATGCATGCGCATAGTATTATGACTGATTGATAATAGTTTATTCGGTGGTCCCCTATTCATACTTTTCTAATTTAATCCAGTTGTTGTTTGATAGTAGTTTGTAGAATCGTGTCGAGCAAATATTTTAATATCTTATTTCTCCCAATCTTCCACTCCCCAAAGTTTGGGTTTTTGCTTTATGCTCTACGCATGCGCATAGTATTACGACTGATTGATAACAGTTTATTCGGTGGTCCCCTATTCATACTTTTCTGATTTAATCCAGTTGTTGTTTGATAGTAGTTTGTAGAATTGTGTCATATCTTGCCATATTTTTTTTATAAGAAAAATCATGAATTACTATAATGCTGTTTATAACTGCTGATGGAAATAAATCACTACCTTTTATTATTTTAAACAAGAAAATTGTACTCAAGGAAAATTTTCCTGAGTGTATTATAATTTGAGCACAAAAGAATGCATGGATGACAATAGAACTGATAAAAGATTGTTTAGAACATGTTTGGGAGAAGATACCTGGCACTATTTAAAAAAAAAACAAAAGTGATAGTATATCTGAAGGATTTATTTCAATCCAGAACGAGTATTTCTGAAAAAGATAAATCCATTCACCCTTCACCATGATAACTTTTGTGAGAGATTTAGATTAATTAAAGGAAATCAACAATTTATGGTTAATGTCAAAGGTAAGTGAAATATGTACTTCTCAATAAATTAGGTAGATTATTATTTATATTAGTACATATTTAAGTATATAAAAATGTTTTTTCTTTTTCAATATCTATTATAAAATCATTTTTTATTTTAATCTTATCCAGCCAAACTTCCCCTAGTAGTTTATTTTTGGCTGGATAAGATTATTTGGATCGCATAAATCCCCTTAGTAAATGTTGATTTATGATTAGTTATTTTTTATTTTTTCCAATTTTAAAATTCTACTGTGGCTTAAATTTGAGGGTAGCTTAAATTTGAAGTAATACGGTATTTTTCATTATTTATTTTGTAAAATAATTTAAATATAAATCAGAAAACTAAATACTTAAGTAATTTATATAGCTTACAACAAATTAATATAATTTAAGTAAACAACATATCTTTATTCCAGAAAACACAATTTTTTCTCTTAAAATAATATAGTCTTTATGAGTCTTTTAAAGCAAGATAAGCAAATTTATTTTAAGTAAACAACATATCTTTATTCCAGAAAACACAATTTTTTCTCTTAAAATAATATATCTCATAAATCTTGTCTTTTAAAGCAAGATAAGCAAATTTGTTGATTTGAAGAATAATTATATTTGCTATTGGAAATCTGCCATCTTGTTTATGTTTCTAATACAACTAAGCACTGCTTAGATTTAAGATGATTTTCTGCTGAACAATTTTAATATATCACATAAATGTATTTTAAAATTTAATTTTAAACAGCATTTGATAGTCATAAAAGCAATTTTATTTCTTATGTTTCTAATACAACTAAGCACTGCTTAGATTTAAGATGATTTTCTGCTGAACAATTTCAATTTATCACATAAATGTATTTTAAAATTTAATTTTAAACTGCATTTCATAGTCATAAAAGCAATTTTATTTATTTTTTAAACAAATTACAGTTCAAAGAAAATATTATATTTTCATAATACAGGTTGACTATCAAAAATACAGCAACCTTGGGACCTGATTGCCGGATTTTTGATGTATATATATGCTGTATATATTTAACAGAAAAAGACTAATACAAATTTTCATAATACAGGTTGACTATCAAAAATACAGCAACCTTGGGACCTGATTGCTGGAGTTTTGATGTATATATATATGCTGTATATATTTAACAGAAAAAGACTAATTCAATGCTTTAAATAAAATTAAGCTATAAATGAAAAGCAAATGAAATTTTATTGTTAAATAACTAAATAAAAGATTGTAGTCTACAGAATGTTAATTCAACTAAATAAAATAGTTCCTCACAATTTTAATTCAACTACATATAATAATTCTGTGGGGATGAAATGAAATTTTATTGTTAAATAACTAAATAAAAGATTGTAGTCTACAGAATGTTAATTCAGCTAAATAAAATAGTTCCTCATAATTTTAATTCAATTACATATAATAATTCTGTGGGGATCAGGAAACACCCCCTATCGCGGAGTTGAAAACTGTGATGACACTGTCAAAATAAAATAACAGAATGTAATTGATATCATTATTATACTTTTCGAGGTAATAAATTGTAGATGGTTTATTCAGATATCAATGCAAAGTCTAAGACTTGACACCTGAACCATCTGGGAAACCATTCCCAGGAAAGGCACCAGCTAGGTCGAGGTTTTAAAAGAGGCAAATTCACCAATATCAAGGCTTCACTTCACTTCGTTCTGTTACATTTCACCTCACTTTGTTTTTCTACCTGTTCGGCTCGACCACCACCCATGGTCCATTCCCAGGAAAGGCACCAGCTAGGTCGAGGTTTTAAAAGAGGCAAATTCACCAATATCGAGGCTTCGCTTCTCTTTGTTCTGTTACATTTTACCTCACTTTGTTTTTCTACCTGTTCGGCTCAACCACCACCCATGGGATAATCCGAACGATCCATCGGACGTTGTGTGTGTTCTTCCACCAAGACTTCGCTCCATGCTTCTAAGATCAGAAGGATCTAATAATCTAAAATTGATACTACACCACCCATGGTATAATCCGAACGATCCATCGGACGTTGTGTGTGTTCTTCCACCAAGACTCCGCTCCATGCTTTAAGATCAGAAGGATCTAATAATCTAACATTGATACTACAAATCAACACCAGGACCCAGGAAATTGAACATTCACCTTTGACATCAAATTGGACTAGAGACTGTTAATAAAGGACTAGAGACTTTCTTCAATTTGTAACACATTCCCTGTCATTCGATGTGTATGAAGATATAAGAATTTTGAGGTCTCTCTCTCTCACTCTTTGTCGGGAATTAATGTTTGTACATAGAAATCTCTCTTTGACAATTAATAAAGAAACTGTTGAACTTACATTCAATATTGTTCCCTGTCTGATTTGCTGAACTGCCTCTTCTGTCATCCTTACTCACACATTGTTTGGTAGACCGCTCATAGGCTTAACGCTTGTTGTTCATTTCTGTTTTTGGGCTGGAATTCTATATTGGTGTCAGAAGTGAGATATTTAGGAGTTCCACATCTGTGGGGACCAGAAGGAAACGGATTGTGAAGTAAACTAGCGAAAAAAAATCATAAGACTTCAGAAGTGAGATATTTAGGAGTTCCACATCTGTGGGGACCAGAAGGAAACGGATTGTGAAATAAACTAGCGAAAAAAAAAAATCATAAGACTCCTAGATGGCTAATGGAGCAGATTTGGTGGCACAGACAGAGATCACTTCTTTGGCTTTGGCTCCTGAGTCCTTTACTGTCCTAACAGCATGGTTCCCTCATATGCAGGAGAACTGACCCAGTGGGTAACAGATTTCTTTGACATCATCGATGAGATCGCCATACTAGCGTCATGGTCAGATTGTCAAAAATTGGAGTAGCAAAATGCAAACTAAGTGAAATTGCCAGGATTACGCCTGGAAGGATTTTAAAATGAAAAATATTATAGATTACCAGAGCTTCAAAGAGCAAATGGTAAAAAGATTTGCCAGGGTACCATATACAATCTGTCTGCAACAATTTCACACCTGCGTGCAACAAAGAGGCGGAGTAGCAAAATGCAAACTAAGTGAAATTGCCAGGATTACGCCTGGAAGGATTTTAAATGAAAAATATTATAGATTACCAGAACTTCAAAGAGCAAATGGTAAAAAGATTTGCCAGGTACCATATACAATCTGTCTGCAACAATTTCACACCTGCATGCAACAAAGAGACGAAGATGTGCAAACGTTCACTGTTAGGTTACAATTGCTGGCAGCTGACATGCTAATAGAAGTTGCAAGTAAGGCGAAAGAGATTGGGCAATTGTGGAGTCTTGTCAAAAGCGCGAGATGGACAAAAGGCTCCACATACAATTTTAAATGCGATAAATGATTGGATTAAGTGTGCCATCATGTCCTATGATCCAAAAACATTTGATGAAGCACTACTGGTACTACACCTGAGGAGCTAATTGAGCAAGTGATTGCCAAGCCACGGTTGCAACCCTGTTTACCCTTTTGATATTATTACCAGTTTTAATGTCACTGTTGATGAAGCACTACTGGTACTACACCTGAGGAGCTAATTGAGCAAGTGATTGCCAAGCCATGGTCGCAACCCTGTTTACCCTTTTGATATTATTACCAGTTTTAATGTCACTATTTATGAAATCGGAGAGAACTTTGTGACTGAATTGAAATTACGACTTAAGGACGCTCATGAAGTAGCTCGACAGCATTCACAGACTGCAGCTGAAAAGCAAAAAGTATATCATAGTAACAAAATGAAAACCTACAAATTCTCAATAGGGGACAGAGTGTTTGTGAACCAGGTTTACATACCACCTGGCTCAAAAAGGAAATTTTATCCTCGATACATTGATCCCTACCGATTTATCGATGAAACAAGTCCAGTAAATTATGTCGTCAAGAATATTAAATCTAAAAAACGTCTTCTAGTTCATGCAAATTGATCAAACTCATTATCACTAGGATGGAATTTGAATCTCGCTTATGTCGTCAAGAATATTAAATCTAAAAAACGTCTTCTAGTTCATGCAAATTGATCAAAACTCACCATCACTAGGATGGAATTTGAATCTCGTGATGAGGAGTCGAACTTTGCTTCAACTCTGTCTGACCCTGATTCAAATAGAACTCCTGAGCCCGAAATTGATCCATGGGACAAGTTAATTTTTTCTTCCCTGAGACATGAACCTACTCCAACACACAAGTCTGGTGAGACAGTCACTCCTACAGGCGCTCAACAGCAAGCCTCTCATAGCTATGCCTTGAGGAGTAGGAACCCAGTCGCCGAAAAACCATGGATCCCTAACACTTCAATATGTAGCTGCATTCGGCATCAAATCGTTATGTGAATTAATAGTAAATCGGTTCGAGACAACCACAAACACGTACATACATAGATGAATTCTAAACGTGTTGACAGTAGATGAAAAAAAAAATAGAAAAGAGAATGACATGAACCTACTCCAACACACAAGTCTGGTGAGACAGTCACTCCTACAGGCGCTCAACTGCAAGCCTCGCATAGCTATGCCTTGAGAAGTAGGAGCCCAGTCGCCGGAAAACCATGGATCCCTAACACTTCAATATGTAGCTGCATTCGGCATCAAATCATTATGTGAATTAATAGTAAATCGGTTCGAGACAACCAGAAACACGTACATATATAGATGAATTCTAAACGTGTTGACAGTAGATTAAAAAAAAATAGAAAAGAGAATTTTTTTCATATATAACAATTAATGTTTGAAGGAAAGAAAAGGGAACCAATCTTTTGTAATTTATTTGCGGATTAGCAATGGCAAGAATGAGAATAATGGCTATAATACTGGTGATTAACATTCATACCCCCCCTATAGGGACGGGGAGAAAATAGCCCTAATGTTAACTAGTACGAGCAGTAAAAGTCTGCTGCACTAGCACAGGTAGAAGCAGGTACAAGACTAGGTGCATGCTACAAAAAGTAGAAGCATCGTGGCCAATGTACGCTACAAAACAGGCACAAACAAAAAGTAAAATCGAGGACAAATTATAAAGAAAGGAAGGAAAAACATTTAAAGGCGAGACGCAAAAGAAAAATTTTAGATAGTAACATAAGAAATCAGTTATTAATAAGATAAGTAAAAATGAGATAAAAATGGAAACAAATTAGGTCAATCGAAACAAATGAAGATTGATAGAAAGATAATTTTATATATGTGTGATTTATGCATGAATATTGAAAAAATCATATTTATAATTTTAAAAAGACACTGTTTGCAAAGTTAGAACTATTGCATTTGTCTTAATAACTGTGCCATTGCTAAGGGGCAATGACCTTGACACACACACACTGGTTAACTCCCTACCAGGAGTGCATTCATCCTTTTAATTCTTAGCAGCATTAACAACACTGCGGAGGTGACACAAGAAGTTGGTCACCAAAAGGGATTAGAACCAACATATTCCAACTCCCCCCAGCAGCAATCTCCACAATAGTAAAAAAAATTTGTTACACATTTAAAGGAAATCTTGTGTAGGAATTATGTAATTACATGAATTGTGTATATATTGGAGGACAAACCCAGTATGTATAATGTATGATCACATATTATATACAATTACAATATTATTGTGATCTTGGATATACTCCCCGCGATGTTATTTATAGTTTATACGTGTATAGACAATGTAAAATGAATCTACCTCAGTAGATCATTTTAGAAAGAGGGGAGTATTGTGAGAGATGCGGAGCTTGGTCTGCTGGATAGGAATTATGTAATTACATGAATTGTGTATATATTGGAGGACAAACCCAGTATGTATATGTATGATAACATATTATATACAATTACAATAATACTGTGATCTTGGATATACTCCCCGCGATGTTATTTATAGTTTATACGTGTATAGACAATGTAAAATGAATCTACCTCAGTAGATCATTTTAGAAAGAGGGGAGTATTGTGGGAGTCGCAGAGCTTGGTCTGCTGAAAAATGTCATTTCACTCCAATCATAATTTAGCCAGGTTTGACACTCAATGAGTCTGGACCTTCGTTGGACATGTTTATTCTACCAGCCGGTCCGAAGCACTCAACTCTGCAGAGAAAGACCAATAAGCATGCGGCAAGTCAGGCTGTACAAAGGCTCAAATACCTGCACAGTTGCACAGTGAGTTGCTGAAAAAGAATGTAACCGGGATTAGTCAAATGACCTCCCAGGAAAAAGTGACTGATTTATAGTTATTAATCAGATGAGTCTGGACCTTCGTTGGACATGTTTATTCTACCAGCCGGTCCGAAGCACTCAACTCTCTGCAGAGAAAGACAAATAAGCACGTGGCAAGTCAGGCTGTACAAAGGCTCAAATATTGAGCAGGTGCACAGTGAGTTGCTGAAAAAGAATGTAACCGGGGTTAGTCAAATGACCTCCCAAGAAAAAGTGACTGATTTATAGTTATTAATCAAAAGGGTGAGATTGGGATTTTAGACAAAGGAGATAGAAGTAGGTTCTCATCCTCAGACCTGAATAGTTGGTTCCTGCCCAGCGGAGAAGTCGTTCATTTCATTGCTAGCCAATGCTCGTCGGATCTCGCACGCAGAGACTCGGAACTGTTCGTGTAATTCTGTTAGTAGTTACTGAACACAGATAACTCACTGCCAAATATATATATATATAGAACTGAGCAAAACGGATCATCTAACGATTTTGATCTGTTCGTGTAATTCTGTTAGTAGTTACTGAACACAGATAACTCACTGCCAAATATATATAGAACTGAGCAAAACGGATCATCTAACGATTTTGAATTATCGTAATACAATTTTGTGGGAGCTGTCGCATTATCAATGGTTCGCACCCGTCTTACAAGAGAAACCAGATTGTCGGTTTGTGGACAGAGAAGTCCCTGCCTAGCGCGACTGAAAGAAGACGAAATTCACCACTGAAGAAGCATATCTTTGAGGAATTTGTCCTTCGACCCTAATTTCAGGTCTGAAGCTTGTATAATATTCTCTCTCCAATAAAGGAAGTTGTTTGTTGATACAAACCTAATCCCTGTGACATTGCTGTCTAAGTCTCATTACCTGTCCTTATTCAATCCACTGACCACAGGTAGGCCATAAGCCTGTTTTATATCACCCGAGACCTCATAGTGGTAATGCAATCACATCAACTTGGAGGATCAGGTTTCAATTCCAAATCCCACAAAACAGATCTTCAGGAAAGATTCAGGCTGGCCTTTGAACTCAATCCTTCAATTGATCCCATAACATGTGATGCCTTTGATGGGCTCTAAAAATGGTAACCACCAATGTATCCCTTGAATGATTTTGATTGCAAACTAAGCTAGCCTAATTTAATTTAATCCCAGATTGGAATAACTTTTTCACACAAAATAATTAATTGATTAGAAATAACAATGGAATTATTAAATAACTACTATTAAATGTAAAATATGCATTATATACTTTCACTTCTTATGTACTGCTTTATATAAAATTTTATTTTTTTTCATTCAGAAATTTCTTTAGATATTTCTGCAACATAATTTTTTTCAAAATTATTTTAAATTCTAAAGCATTATATACTTTCACTTCTTATGTACTGCTTTATATAAAATTTTATTTTTTTTCATTTAGAAATTTCTTTAGATATTTCTGCAACATAATTTTTTCCAAATTATTTTAAATTCTAAAAAAACCATAATTAATTTCTATCCAAATATTTCTTTTTTGTAATCATATTTTTCCACAATTTAAAAATAAAATGTAGATAAAACTAAAACACGAGTTTCAAAAAATATGATGAGAGCACAATTCACAAGAAACTACACAATCTACCACATAAAACACGACATAACAGATATATGTATATAATATTGAATGCAAAACAGTAGCCTTTATTCAAAAAATTATTTGACCTATATTTGGTTATATATTTTTATTTCCTTACACTAATTAATTGTATTAGGTTTTGTTACTGTAAGTTTATTTTAATTTTGTTTGATTTGTAATATGAATAATTTTAAAGGCAACAGTTGAATTGATCTTTTGCATTTTGTTTTATTTTAAATAAGAAATATTTTTTTTCTTTGTTATAGAATTTCTTTTGCAAATGAATTCTCTTTTCTGTAATCTCTTCTAGGGTCTTGAAATTTATTATAGTTTTCCATTACTCTTTCCTTATTTATTTTTTCCCTTTTAGCTAGTTGAGTTTGTTTTGTTTTTCATTCACAAAGAGTTTTCTTTTATTGTTACTATTGTTTCCTTCTGTTTTTCTTGTATATTGAAAATAGGTCTCAATTTTTTATCATCACTAAATGACATCACTAGATTGAATTGTGACATACACTACCATTTAATTTCTACTTTGATATGGATGCTTTAATTTTTTGATTTAATTGGTTCTTTTTTTCCCTATTCAAGAATTTTGAGCTAATTATTATATCTGTTTCGTTGCTTTCATTCTTGTTTGACTTCAAATTGATAATTGCTCTATTTCTTTTATTAATTTTGTAGATTACTTATTTAAAACCGAACTGCAAATTGTTTTAAGATTTTATTATTTTGATTATCCTAATTATTTTGGTTTTTCCTTATTTATTTTCTTCTGTATTCATTTCTTTTGATTTGTTGAGAACAATTTTCCCTTCTTTACTTTAATTTTTACCATTCTTATTTTAACCTTGTGTTCATCAGAAAACTGTTTTCCATTTAATACAATTTTTTTCTTTTTGCTGTATTATTTTATTTTTTAATTTTTATCACTATACCAAAAAGGTTAGGTCAGTTTCACTAATCATCTTTTCTTTCTTATATATATATATAAGTTATCTGAATCATAAATAGGAGAATAGGGCTTACAATATCAAGATTCTGGGATCCCAGTCATTTTTTTCCAATATTCAAATATCAATATTGATACAAAAATGCCAGTTTTTTTTAGATATTAATTTAAAAAATAATTGCTTATGATTTATTCACACAAAGATTATAAAATCTATCAAAAATATCATTTCAAGGGACATAACTCTAATAGCTATTGCATCTTTCAAAGACTTTAGCAGGTAGGACATAAAAATTACAGTGGGCAATCAGTTAATGAACATAATCCATTCAAAGACAATGTTTGTTATCCGATCATTAATTTACCATAGGTTTTTATGGGAATTTGATTAATTCGTTCTGGAGTCCCAAAAAAATAAATAAAAAATTATGTAATTTCTTACTATGTTTATTTATATGTAATAACAATAATATATACTGTACATATATAGTTTTGCATTTTCATCTATTATGTTTATTTTCCATTAAAGAATCCGTCCAATGTCAATTGCTTTTCTCTCTTCTTCAGGATTTTTCGGAAGTGAATAATAGCATTGTCGTCATAGAGATCCCTAGACCTATTAATCGTTTTTCAGACCTATTTTCAAAGAAAAAAAGTGCGTCTTATACACCGGCAAATACGGTATGTTTATTTTCCATTAAAGAATCTGTCCAATGTCAATTGCTTTTCCCTTTTCTTCAGGATTTTTCGGAAGTGAATAATAGCATTGTCGTCGTAGAGATCCCCAGACCTATTAATCTCAACCTGGTATGGATGCCATTCTTCACCAAAATATTGTAAAATCTCTCTCTTACCTTCTTTAATAAATCTTTAATTTGTTTTAAGTTGTCTCCGAGTTAATTTTAATCAGGAAAAACTACTGTTCTCCCATCCTTATCCATAAGTCCTTGAATGCACAAGACCTAAAGACTCATTCCCATTTACGCGGTATGATGAGTCACAGATATGGCAACCAATAGCAAGTTTGAACGTGAATGACATTCAAACTTGCTATTGGTTGCCACATCTGTAACACATCACTACCGCATAAATGGGAAGGAGCTTTAAGCTAGTCAGTCTCCGAGTTAATTTTAATCAGGAAAAACTACTGTTCTCCCATCCTTATCCATAAGTCCTCAAATGCGCAAGATCTAAAGACTCATTCCCATTTACGCGGTAGTGATGCATCACAGATATGGCAACCAATAGAAAGTTTGAACGTGAATGACATTCAAACTTGCTATTGGTTGCCGCATCTGTAACACATCACTACCGCATAATGGGAAGGAGCTTTAAGCTAGTCATTCCGTTAGGTTAATTAAGCCGCCATATCCTCATGAGATATTTTTATCTGGCTGCCGCCACTTATAGAGCTCATCACAGGCTGGCCAACACCAATGATGGAGTCAACTGGATGGTTGAAGGATGCAGTTCAACGGGCCGGGCCTGAACCCCTTTTGAAAAATTGGAGGAGTGGGACCCGGATCCTCCAGGATGGTAAGTCACACCTTTACCATGCAGCCATCTGGAGGACCTGTCATTCCGTCAGTCCATGGGTCCCACAGTTTGTTCTGTGAAATGATCGTTATTTGAACTTAAAAATCTTTCGCAAAAGTGTTTGTTATCTGAACAGTTCATTAACCGATCACCCACTGTATTAATATATTCATATCATAGAATTCACCAGTAACTATTTTGATTTCAGTATTGCAAAAAAAAATCACAAAACAATCATGAATTTATTTGCATTCATTTATTCTAATGTTTTTCAAAGTATTGTCTGAGGATTCCAGAATTTGGAGAATATACTGGTCCTCAAGCTTTATTCAAAAATACAGAAAAAAAATCAATTCAATAATAAGCTTAAATAAAAAAAATCAACAAATCATAACTGCATGGAAAAAAGTCATTCCGTTAGGTTAATTAAGCCGCCATATCCTCATGAGATATTTTTATCTGGCTGCCGCCACTTATAGAGCTCATCACAGGCTGGCCAACACCAATGATGGAGTCAACTGGATGGTTGAAGGATGCAGTTCAACGGGCCGGGCCCGAACCCCTTTTGAAAAATTGGAGAAGTGGGACCCGAATCCTCCAGGATGGTAAGTCACAGCTTTACCACGCAGCCATCTGGAGGACCTGTCATTCCGTCAGTCTATGGGTTCCACAGTTTGTTCTGTGAAATGATCATTATCTGAACTTAAAAATCTTTCACAAAAGTGTTTGTTATCTGAACAGTTCATTAACCGATCACCCACTGTATTAATATATTCATATCACAGAATTCACCAATAACTATTTTGATTTCAGTATTGCAAAAAAAAATCACAAAACAATCATGAATTTATTTGCATTCATTTATTCTAATGTTTTTCAAAGTATTGTCTGAGGATTCCAGAATTTGGAGAATATACTGGTCCTGAAGCTTTATTCAAAAATACAGAAAAAAAATCAATTCAATAATCTTAAATAAAAAAAATCAACAAATCATAACTGCATGGGAAAAAAGATCAGATTCTAATCTATAGATCAGTTTTGTTTGTACACTCTGAAAAATTAAAATAATTCAAAACTGGAAATCTGAAAATTTTTTCTTCTTAAAAAGAGAATCTGCAGAAAAACCAATTTCGAGAAACAGTGATCTAATTTGTTTGTACACTCTGAAAAATTAAAATAATTCAAAACTGGAAATCTGAAAATTTTTTCTTATTAAAAAGAGAATCTGCAGAAAACCAATTTCAAGAAACAGTGATCTAATCAAACCAGCTAAATATGACATATTATTATTATATTTTTTTTAATAGTCATATGTGTTGTGATGCTCTGAAAGTATGTTTTCATGCTTTATGGAGATTACCTATAGTATACAAAGTGAAACATTATAGTGTAAGCCTCATAATGTAGAATTAATGGTAACTTTATAACAAAAACAAAAAGTTAAAAGATTCATGAACAACAGAGTTCAATCATAATTTAAATTTTTAAATTAGGGATTGTTGGCCAATTAGTAAAAATAGTTATTTTTTAAGAATTTATTTTTATTAAAATACATTTTGCATATATAAAAATTTAATAAACTTAATATCTGAAATTTGAGTTGATAGAATGATACTACCTAATTTTTCACAGACAATATCTTGATTCTTCATTTCATCCTTTTTGTCAAGAAGTTGCTGAACTGAACCCTAAGAAAACATATCAGTTATTTAACTTGAAATAATTATTAAAAAGTTTTATTCAAATAATATAAATTTGTCTCATAAAATAATTATCATCATCACATAATTTCAGAATGTGAACAGCAGAAAATAGAATTAATCATGGACACTTATTTAAAGTGAATAACTAATTAGAATTAAGTAATATATAATGATTTTATCAAACACAAGCTAAAATTACATCAATTATCAGTTACAATAGAACAATTTTTAAGAATGTGAACAGCAGAAAATAGAATTAATCATGGACACTTATTTAAAGTGAATAACTAACTAATTAGAATTAAGTAATATATAATGATTTTATCAAACACAAGTTAAAATTACATCAATTATCAGTTACAATAGAACAATTTTTAAATATATGAAAATGATATAAACATTTATTTAAATTATGTAAAAAAATTGAATATGTTCATATCATAACTTGATAGATTTTTATATATAATCATGAAATTTTTAAATGCATTTAAAACTTAATAAAAACTGTTTTAGCACATTTTTCAAAAAATATTACAAATATTTCATAAAAGTTTTTTTGTGTTTTCAGAATTGAATGCTGAACAAGTTTATAATTGGAAATATTTCATATTTTCTCAATGGTATGATTTATAGTGTAGCATAAAATCATCACCACTTAGTAAAAACAGGACATATGAAATATACATTTCATATTATTCATTTATATAATACACTACTTTTTACTATATTTTGTATAGATAATACAAATAACTATAAAAATACAATATTGACACAAAATTCATGTTTTGTAGTAATATCACCATTCTTTTCTATAGAAAAATATATATAATTGAACTACATATAATACAAATAACTATAAAAATACAATATTGACACAAAATTCATGTTTTGTAGTAATATTACCATTTTTTTCTATAGAAAAATATATAATTGAACTACACAGTATAGTTATTTTTTAGAATATTACTTTGTATCATTGTTTGTTATGTTGTTTGCCAAATATAGGCAATAATTAAAAAATTAAAAATTAAAGTTTCAATCAAGTTTCCATATATTAGTAAGACTGTTACAACTATATAAAGAGAAATTTATACTATAGTTCATTCAGCAAAATATATTTCTCAGTTCATTTCTTTGACAAAACTGAAGTCTATTATAATGTATATCTGATATTAAGCATTACAAATGAAATAATTAATAATCACATACTAAGGAATAAATGGTTTCGTTCTAATTCTCTGTTTTTAGTGATAATATTGTATTATATAAGAGACATTAATAGTTATAAAATTCAAACAATTATAACAACATTGAGATGAATAGATATTTTGTAACATTTTGTAAATAATATTAATTAGCATACAAACAAGTAAAATGTACAGAAGTAAAGTTAATAAATCTATTTTTCTGGAAAATTTATTCACTTATTAGATATATATTTGTAATAAGAGTTTATTTTAATATATCATTTCTTGTTCTTAATTTCATTACTAAAACAGTGTACTAAATTCAAATATATAATTATTTGTAATAAGAGTTTATTTTAATATATCATTTCTTGTTCTTAATTTCATTACTAAAATAGTATACTAAATTCAAATATATAATCAAAACCTCCATGAAAGTTCAAAACCTCTCTCTAGTATTTTAATAATTTCTAGGAAAATACTTTCCTAGTCATTTTGCATTGCATTTTCCTAAAACACACCAACAATGCAAATTGGAGTTATAGCATACTGATATACATGCCAAATATTATGTTTAACTTGTAAGGAATCAAATTTTTAATTCTATTCTTATTTACTTATTTTCTTTATTTAGTTTGGGTAAGAAATCTACACACCAACAATGCAAATTGGAGTTATAGCATACTGATATACATGCCAAATATTATGTTAAACTTGTAAGGAATCAATTATTTACTTATTTTCTTTATTTAGTTTGGGTAAGAAATTTGTATTCTCAATTCAATATTTAAAAAATATCAGAAAAATCAAAAGTTAGAGATGTATGATGTTATCTACATAACAGCACTGTTGAAATTAAGATCTCAATCCAAAAATAACTTAATTAAAAAACTGCCTTGGTTTGATGAGTAGATAGAATTGTCTTACTTGAATAAGACAATTCTATCTACTCTTCCTATGATGGAATTCCATTTCAGGAAGCTTAAGTAATGATCGCTATTGGAACTTATCGGACTAGGCCGAAACTAGCACTCTCAGGCAGGAATTGTCTTACTTGAATAAGACAATTCTATCTACTCTTCCTATGATGGAATTCCATTTCGGGAAGCTTAAGTAATGATCACTATTGGAACTTATCGGACTAGGCCGAAACTAGCACTCCCAGGCGGGCTATTTACATAGCCACGGGCCCTCTTGGCAAACCTGGGCAGACAGACTTTGCTCAAGTCAGATGATAATCATATAATAACAACAAACTAACAGGGGATAAACCATTTTACGAATTAACCAAATTAAACAAGCCAAACTTCCCCTGACGGATAAGTTCCAATAGTGATCATCACTTAAGCTTCCCGAAATGGAATTCCGTCATAGGTCACCGTGGTCTAACTGGTTAAGGTGTTGGGGCGTTAATCCAAAGATCCCGGTTCGATTCCGGTGCGATGACAAAATTTTATTTTGGAAAAATAAATTTGACCGTGGTCTAACTGGTTAAGGTGTTGGGGCGTTAACCCAAAGATCCCAGTTCGATTCTGGTGCAGTGACAAAATTTTATTTCAGAAAAATAAATTTGAAAAATTATTATTTAATTATTAATTACTAGATGGCGCCACCTTAGTTCTAAATTCTAAATTATTTAATTAATTATTAATTCAACAGATGGTGGCACCATAGCTTTGATTCAAAAAATAATAATCGTTGTTAAAAGTATAATTTAAACTTTATCCGCCAGAGGAAGTTTGGCTTGTTTAATTTGATTAATTCATAATAATATTGTTTTAAAAGTATTGTTTCTTGAAACAATTTTATTTTTTGAAACAATTAAAATTTTGTAGTGCAGCATGGAGATATGCTATACGCAATGACTTATAATAACTTTTATTTGCCTTCCTTTGGTATATGTGTATTTTCCAATACCGCCGGTGTATTTACGGTTTATTTTAATACTATATTATGTATATTTATGTAATTTATGTTACGATTTATTTTATTACTATATTGCGTATATTTACGTTATTTACGATTTATTTTAATACTATTTTGCGTATACTTACGTAATTTATGTTTATTTTAGAATTTTATATATTTTTTTCCAATAATAATCGTTGTAAAAAGTATAATTTAAACTTTATCCACCAGGGGAAGTTTGGCTTGTTTAATTTGGTTAATTCGTAATAATATTGTTTTAAAAGTATTGTTTCTTGAAACAATTTTATTTTTTGAAACAATTAAAATTTTGTCAAATTAACTTGTTGAATTCAATTATAAGTATTAAGTTTTTTGTCTAATTAAATACGTTATTTTTCACTGCTTATGGTGCTTTTTTCGGACTTTAATATCAATTATAAGTATTAAGTCAGGTTAGATTGGTTAAGTCACCATATCACACAAGAGATATACTATATCTAGCAGCAGCCACTTATAGCACTTATCACATGCTGGACAACACCCATGATGGGGTCAACCAGATGGGTGAAGGATGGGGTTCAACAGACCAGGTCTGGACCCCTTCTGAAAAACTGGAAGTGTGGGATCCACATTTGAACCCAGATCCTCTAGGATGGTAAGCTACAGCTATCTTATAGCACCTATCACATGCTGGACAACACCCATGATGGGGTCAACCAGATGGGTGAAGTATGGGGTTCAACAGACCAGGTCTGGACCCTTCCTGAAAAACTGGAAGTGTGGGATCCAAATTTGAACCCAGATCCTCTAGGATGGTAAGCTACAGCTGTACCATATGGCCATCCAACCGACTTATAAGTATTAAATATATGTATTTGTGATACAATTTGGAAACTTTACAAATTAAATCAAATTCATAATTAATTCATGGCAGATACAGTGGTGCCTTACAATTCAACGTCACGCAATTTGATGTTTAAATTTCGTGGGTTGGAGCACGCATGTGCATGGAACTGTGTGATGTCATTTGTTATTTGTCAGTTCTTTTTGGGCTAATTTAGTGTTTGCCCATATTGTCTGTGTTAATTTTCAATTCTACATTTTTCAGAAAGTAAAAAATTTGTAATATTATTATTTTTTTGAGTGAAATGTAAGGATGGGTTCAAAGAGAACTGATCAGAGGAATAATTCTGAAATGAAGAACTTTTTTTGAGTGAAATGTAAGGATGGGTTCAAAGAGAACTGATCAGAGGAATAATTCTGAAATGAAGAACGTTAATTTTCAATTCTAAAAGTAAAAAATTTGT
This sequence comes from Olivierus martensii, assembly GCA_000484575.1. Classification (NCBI taxonomy): domain Eukaryota; kingdom Metazoa; phylum Arthropoda; class Arachnida; order Scorpiones; family Buthidae; genus Olivierus; species Olivierus martensii. The sequence continues at coordinate 6,231 of AYEL01090267.1, read as the reverse complement.
AATTATTATTATTTTTTTGAGTGAAATGTAAGGGTTGAAGTAAAAAATTTGTAATTATTATTATTATTTTGAGTGAAATGTAAGGACAAAAAATTTGTATAAATTATTATTTTTTTGAGTGAAATGTAAGGATGGTTCAAAGAGAACTGATCAGAGGAATAATTCCAAAAAGAACACTCGATTGAGCAAAGAGACAAAGAAAAAAAATTGTAGATAAAGTGCAGAAAGTTAGAACAATTAAAATATAACGTGAGTATGGCCTTCATAGGACAACTGTGGTAACGTTTTGCAACAGAGACAGAAGATTGTGGATGGTAGGGTGTCTGCTGGAAGACTTCATTCGAACATCCAAGGGATAATAAATTGTGTGTTGTGTATAAAATAATGTATTTGCAATTTAGTGTGTTATACAATACTAAAACACACATAATAAAGTAAATAATATAGTGTCTCTCTCTCATCTCACCCATTAGGGAAGTGGGATGGAGACCAATAACAAATTAATGTATTTTACATAGTCTTATATGGGAAATATTGTCCTGCAATTCAACAGTTTCTCAATTTGACATTACTTCGGTGATGGATTAGTGTTGAATTGTGAAGCATCACTATATTAGGCTTCTATCTTTGGGGAAGATCATTTCAGGATTAGAGCATCTAAATATCAAATGTATCGGCTGAAATATTTTTAAAGCAATTCATCAATATCAATTTGCAACAAGGCCAAATATTCCAAATCACACTGCCCATCAACTTAATGTTCAATCCAGGATACGGCAACAACAATGGTCAAGTTTTCTAACTTGTAGATAGATGATTTGGTTGTTCAATCCATGGCCAGGAACTCCATTAAGCAATACATAAATCTGCAGAACAATGAACAAATTAGTTAACTTTAGGAGAACAGTCCTTCATCCCACATAATAGAATGATGTTAGTAGAACAAGAGGACACTTTCAATAATCTCAGTTACTAACATCACATGCAACACAAATATAAATAATAAATACAACCAATAAAAAAGGATGACGACAATAAAAATAGCACATTGACAAAAGTTCAACAAGGATTAACATTGATGGATGATTACTGCTGGATAAGCAACTAATTATGAAAATAAGCTTATACACAGATGACTTGAAGTTTGAAGCATAATCCAGAAATGCATATGATTTACGTAAGGACAGAATGAAAAAGACATTTACATAAAACAATGATGAACTCATGATGGCAAAGTGGTATATTCTTCTGTTTTCTGTCTGCCATTTTGTTTCTCCCACTTAGCAGCAGGCAATAGAGATGTGAGGCAATACCAGATAATTTTGTTATGACAAAGAATGGTGTAAATTATGATTAATAAATAAATACTATTCTTTAAACTGTTGTTTGTTATTTTTTGTGAAGCAGCCAACAGCCAAACTCTCTCAAATTCTTTGGTAGACATACTAAATTTATATATTTTTATCAATTTAAAAATTTACAGATAATACAGAGTAATAAGAGTAAACATGTTCATATATTTTATGGAAATACTTAACAAAAATATTCCAATATGAATAAAATTCATTATATTATTGGGATAAATTAGAAAATTAAATATGCAAAAATATGTTTCAAATTTTATCTCTACTAACAATTACAGTTTAGTCTCTGTAGTCCAACACTTTGCCAGTCCGACACTTCCAGTAGTCTGACGCTTTGAGAACCATCGCACTACCCACTTGAAATTTTCATGTCAAAACACAAAGAAGAGAAAGGGAGAGACTGACATAAACAAATTATCAGTCAAATAATCATTCATTGTCAGAGGAATTTTTATCTCTACTAACAATTACAGTTTAGTCTCTGTAGTCCAACACTTTGCCAGTCCGACACTTTCAGTAGTCTGACACTTTGAGAACCGTCGCACTACCCACTTGAAATTTTCATGTCACAACTTGTCAATATACAAAGAAGAGAAAGGGAGAGACTGACATAAACAAATTATCAGTCAAATAATCATTCCTTGTACAGGTGTTATTATCAAATTAATTTTTAAGCTCAGTACACTGTTTACTGTAAAAATGTTTTTTTACTATGCGGATGTTTGTTATTTATCTTTACATAACGATGGAAAAGAAAACCAAACCTCTTGTTGATGAATTTCTACATAATCTAGATTTTAAGGAAACAGTTTCTACAACACACAGAACTGCTTCCTTAAAATCTAGATTATGTAGAAATTCATCAACAAGAGGTTTGGTTTTCTTTTAGACTCTTAACCTAACTGTCCAGGAAGCAGTGACAGGAAAGTCTTAATAAAATAAACTGAGTGTATTCGTTTGTGAAATTCAATTTTTTTCATTGAATATCAAAATAATCCGACAAATCTCTGAAATCCGACAGGCCCCAGTCCCATATGCAGGGGCAGACTGGAACATATTTTCGATTCTGGCATTATCCTGATAGCGACCCACTAGCTAACTTGATATTAGGACAATTCGCAACACATATATAGTCTCAAGGAAATTTCGCTGTAAAATCAAAATAATCCGACAAATCTCTGAAATCCGACAGGCCCCAGTCCCATATGCAGGGGCGGACTGGAACATATTTTCGATTCTGGCATTATCCTGATAGGGACCCACTAGCTAACTTGATATTAGGATAATTCGCGACACAGATATATTGTCTCAAGGAAATTTCGCTGTCACGATATAGGAAAAAATAAATAAAGACAGGAGTATTTCAAAAAATTAAATAATTCTCTTTTATAAATTTTTTTTTGCAATACTCTTCTTTTTATTGTTACATCTTAATATCCTTGCAACGATATATCTGTAATGCTGTCACGATATAGGAAAAAATAAATAAAGACAGGAGTATTTCAAAAAATTAAATAAATCTCTTTTATAAATTTTTTTTGCAATACTCTTCTTTTTATTGTTATATCTTAATGTTCTGGTGACAATATATCTGTAATATATTAAATAAATTAAATACATAGTATTTTTTACAAAACAAATTTTAACAATAAAATAAAAATAATTACCTAATTACCTAAAGTACAAGTTTTTGTGTGTAAATACTAAAATATTGATAAATTTGAATAAAAATGAATGAAGAGAAATCTGAAACAAATATACATTATATTGAAAGTATGGTGCGTGACTTAAAAAAATTAGTTTGTCGGCTACCGGCTCATATTATTACGACAGCAACGGCCCTTCTGGCAATTGCCAGAATGCCCTTATGACCAGTCCATCCCTGCCCATATGTATTGTAAAACAAATATACATTATATTGAAAGTATGGTGCGTGACTTAAAAAAATTAGTTTGTCGGATACCGGCTCATATTATTACGACGGCAACGGCCCTTCTGGCAACTGCCAGAATGCCCTTATGACCAGTCCACCCCTGCCCATATGTATCAGATTAGCGAGACTACTGTATATCATTATTTCTATTCACAGTTTTGAATCTAATTTCATTCTTTGTTTGAAATTTGTTCATTATTATATTAATAATAATAAACCATATTTGAAAATTTTAAATTTTCAAAATATTATGTAAAATCAAATAATGGAAAGGATTAAATGATCAATTCATCAATTTTAATAAACTTGTTTCTCTTTATTCTTTTTTTTTAAGTCACAGAGAAATACATAAAACATAGAAAAATGAAGTAAATACAAAATAAAAATATCATCCACATAATAAAAAATATATATATACTTAAAAAATAATACATTAAATATCTATTATTAATGCTATTTTAAAATACCAATACATTTACTCAAACATTGATTTAAATTTTGATTCTTACCTTAACTGCTTTAGGAATTTGGTCTACATATTGAGGTTTAATAATTGCTTTTAAATCATCTTCTAATATTTTAGTAAAATAATTTTGTAATTCTGATCCTCTAAAATATGTTAGAATTTCTGTCCAATCAGGAGGTTCCTATTAAAATAAAAATTTAAGAATTACTTTTTTTTGTATAATATAATGTATAAGTAATATATAACACAAATCTAAAAGAATTTTTCATTTAATAATAAAATTGTTTCAATAAAAAAAATTAATATTCCCTAAACATTAAAAAAATGATCCCTGCCAATCAATCCCAATGATTTATGATATGTAAATTCTGAATTCATTTTATGGTTTATTAAATGTCAAAATAATATACAGATAATATGATATTTTTTATTTGTCCTTTGTAAAATAGTGTTATTTTTGTTATAGATAACTACACTATAAAATATACAGATAATATGATATTTTTTATTTGTCCTTTGTAAAATAGTGTTATTTTTGTTTTTTGTATAGATAACTACACTATTACCTATCAAAAAATATAATACATTGACAAATGTTGTTATTGGGAATAACTATCTACTGAAACATGACAATTTTTATTACAAAATAATTAGCTAATATAGCAGATTCCTGATTAACCAAGCTACATCATGATTCTGTTCTCAGCAATGCAGTTTGATCATAGTAAAATTAAGTAAAGACCAACCAAATCAATAGTTTATGATTAAATAATGATTTATTTGCCTAATAAAATGAAAATATAATATTTAAAATCCAACAAATTATAATAATAATGAAATTATTTGTCATATAAATGTAAAAAGAAAATTTTGTTTTTATTATTATTAACAGATAAGTAAATGATCTTTTATATAAACTGGGAATGGAAATTATTTGAATGTATGTTAGTAAAACCAGGTGTACTACTACTACTTTTTGGTTGCCATTTTGATTTTTACAATTTTGCAGCAGAGGACAGGTTTTTTTTTGCTATAAAATCTAGTCACATTGTATTATATAGCTAAATATGCTTTGAAAAACCTTTTTATAAATGTTTTTAATTTGTTTACTGCAATTTAGATTCATATTTTCAATTTTTTTGATACTTTGTATTTGAAAAACTTGAAAATCCAGAAACTTGTTAACCTTTTCTGCTCCACTGACTCAGCTCTTTAGACGCGCGCTCTTTTACTGCAATTTAGATTCATATTTTCAATTTTTTTGATACTTTGTATTTGAAAAACTTGTAAATCCAGAAACTTGTTAACCTTTTCCGCTCCACTGACTCAGCTCCTTAGACATGCACTCCGTCTTGTGCTCCTATAACTCAGCAGCTTAGACAAAATTTAAAGCCCAATAATTTCGTTATTTTTGGTTAAATCGAGAAAAAATGGTTAAAATTTCAAATTCTATCATATTTCTGTCATATTTCTCAAAAATTTGATTTTACATTGTTATTTTAATAAATTTTTAATGAGGTTGATTTATCTGACGTCATAATCATGTCATCTGGTGAAAACAGGAACGTGTTAGCAATAGTGAGTAGCGATTTAGCAATAATTTTCTACTATAAATAAAAAGAAGTGCCAAATTCATTTTGCACTTTTATGGCTGTTCTAATCACAGCATGAAAGCTTCATGTAAAGAAAAGAAAATATCTTTCTATTTATTTCCTCATTCTAAGCCAGATTTGATAATAAAATGGCTTGCCAAAATAAAGAGAGAGGATTTCAAGCCGAAAGCAAGTATTTGCTTTGTTCAGAACACTTCAAAGAAAATGGTTTTGTTTATTAAAATTTTATAAATAAAAAGATTACTGAAACCGTTAGCAGTACCAACAAAATTTATTTTCACAACACCAAAAACATGTCATATTTCTCAAAAATTTGATTTTACATTGTTATTTTAATAAATTTTTAATGAGGTTGCTTTATCTGACGTCATAATCACGTGATCTGGTGAAAACAGGAACGTGTTAGCAATAGTGAGTAGCGATTTAGCGATAGTTTTCAACTATAAATAAAAAGAAGTGCCAAATTCATTTTGCACTTATGGCTGTTCTAATCACAGCATGAAAGCTTCATGTAAAGAAAAGAAAATATCTTTCTATTTATTTCCTCATTCTAAGCCAGATTTGATAATAAAATGGCTTGCCAAAATAAAGAGAGAAAATTTCAAGCCGAATGTTCAGAACACTTCAAAGAAAATGGTTTTGTTTATTAAAATTTTATAAATAAAAAGATTACTGAAACCGTTAGCAGTACCAACAAAATTTATTTTCACAACACCAAAAACAGAAAAGAACATCGTACACAATCGGAGTTTCAATAATTATTCAAGAATTAAAGTAAATAATTTTAAATTATTAGTATTATATGTAATATTAAAATGTCTAATAATTGCTAATATTTTATTCAAATTAATATTA